>JAMKCH010004245.1:0-149463 GCA_023653785.1 Ophioderma brevispina
GTCCAATCATCTGAATTGCCAAATTCGCACAAAAATGTATCTTGTATTATAGGTTACTTTTAAATTAGATATTTAACAAGGGTCATCTGAGTAAATAAACATGGGACGCTTTAGGAAATTGGTACAAAAATTGCAGAAACAATTTAATTAACCCCCAAGATGTTGTTATTCTCAGATTTATCCACGTGTCCTCAGCT
This sequence comes from Ophioderma brevispina, assembly GCA_023653785.1. NCBI lineage: Eukaryota > Metazoa > Echinodermata > Ophiuroidea > Amphilepidida > Ophiodermatidae > Ophioderma > Ophioderma brevispina. The sequence continues at coordinate 198 of JAMKCH010004245.1, forward strand.
AAATGGCCAGTATAATGGTCAGCCGTGTATACACATCAGCTTAATAGTTTATATAAACCGCATAGTTGAAATAAAAACTGGTGTATTAAAGTATTGTAGCAAACAGTTCTTGCTAAATAAATACGAAAGACGCAATATATATTTGACACTGACCAGTAACCTTACAAACGTATAAACATGCCTGACATCTTTTGAAATGAACGGTAGGTCATATCCGTAAAAAGCAGACATTCTGTGAGCTTAATCCACGACAAATTTGAACACTTAAGTGACCAAGGGGGGGGGGGTCTAGGGACCCCCAAAATTTGGTTTTCGCGTGGCCGCTTTACGCGTGGGATTTTTGCGCCGAAATGTTTTGTAATTGTCTGACTTTTAAAATGGCTTCTTTTCATACCAAAATAATTAAACATCGGCCAAGGCGTTAATGAGTTAATTAGTGGAGTCCCATGAAACCCCCCCTTGGGCACTAACGTAAGTCATTTGAGAATATTTTTTAAAAATAAGAATTAAGAAAACCGAGAACCAAAGCAATTTTTGCTGATTCTATTAACATACATGTAAGTAAACAATTATTCGTAACATAAAATAATTAACCCTTTATGTGCTAAAACAAACAATTTCATCATGTACATGCCAAACCGTATGTACAAACTCATGGGAAAATGCCGTGTATTTTGCACCACCGTAAAAAAATACAGGATTCCCTAAAACTGGGTTTGTGTTAAATATAAGTCATTTGGGTCTTCTAGATAGATATCAACATAAAATAAGGTTTTCAAAATTTTTGATGTAAGCGCAAGGGCTCATTGAATGTCCGTCTTTTTTGCCAATTTTGCGTGTTTATGAAAACAATGTTTTGCCCCTAATTGCCACCCAAAATAACAAAATCTTCATTTTATTGCTGATTTGGGGTTGTCTTAGATCCTTCAATGTGGATAAATTTAGTGCAAAAAAATTCCCTAGGGAAAGTGGTTCCTGCCCCCCCCCCCCCTTGGGCACCAAAGGGAGTGAAAAACCCTTTGGGCACTAGTGGTATGCTACACTGATTATATGAATAACAAACACCAAAACCTCCGATTATTCAAAAGTTCAGCTTGCAAGGTGAAATCTTAATTTGAGCTCAAAATAAAGGTTGATTTTAAAAAGTTCGCATGTACCAATATGGAAAATCATTAAATTGATCAAATGAATTGAATGCAGGGAACAGGAATTACAGCTAGAAAAAAAACTCTTCCCGACCTCTCTTTCACAAACACGATGTTTTAATGATACGTTTGTTTAGTAGGAAAAATCTCGATCCCCGTGGTTATAAAACAACGATGGTGAGTCCGGAATCTTCAACTCCACATAAAGGCTTACTCCAATTGTGGCAAATCAGTTTTTTAATGATCAAAATTAGGCGGGTGAAGTTATGTTTTGACCCAAAAATAATTCCAACAAAAGGTGTTATAACTGCCTTTTCTAGTGTTTAGTAGTATTTGATATCAGGAATAGCAACGTAAAAATGTAAGAAAATCTCTTGAATGGAAAAGGTAGCAATAAGAGGGGAAAGGTTTGTAAAAGGGTAAAATTCAAAAGTGTTAAAATATACACCATTTTATTCAGCTATTGCTAAGATTTAAAAAGGTATCTACGACGTATGGTTTTGGTACAAAGGGGTGCTAACTGTTCAAGGTCATTCTGGGGTAAAATTGACAAATTATTCCGATTTTCTGACCTCAAATTGTTCAGGGCATCAAAATCAATAAGAAAATGTATACGGAATTTGTGTTGGAAAGTATGTTGGAAACTATCACACTTTTGGCTTTGTAACCCACCCAAGGTCCAATTGTGCCCGGCTATTTTATGCCTTCTAATTAAATAACAAAATATCATAGACAATATATCTAATGTATGTTATTGTGTACAACTAGACGAACAATTTGACACCATCTTTAAAACAATCCAAGGGTTTGAAATTAACCCCAAACCCCATTGTGACCTTGGAGATATTTTGCCTAAGAACTATTGAACTACAAACCAGCATATAGGGCAAACTATCCTTTTTTAATCGTTGAAATGCGATGAACATGTTGGTGTACTTTTTACACATTCTGACCCTTTCATATTTTGACCTCTGTGCAAATCTTTCCCCTTATTCCACTGCTTTTCCGTTGGAAGATTTTCTTAGTTTTTATTATGTTATTCTGAATGTCAAACTCTACCAAATGCTGTTTGAAACCGTTTTTGCTAGAATTAGTTTGTGATTGTAGCGTTTATTTACATAAATATATCCGTCTAAATATTGGATAGTCTTTCTGCTAATAACAGAATTTATTGCATTCGCTATATGAAAGTGATTTTCTTACGTAACACTCATTTTGCATTTTAATTTTGCTGGGCATATGTAATCCCTAGTTTTAACAAAATATGATGGTCATTTTCTGAATTGTCTCCGATATTTTTTAGTTTCTCTATAAAGGTTCCACATGACTTGTTGCAGTACATGTACTAGTAATTGTCAGGTACTGTCATCTTGATTTTAGGTGTCACGAGATGATCAAGTATGAGTTGGTAAAATGTATGGTAAGGTAGCAAGGGAGGTCAGGCTGATATAGGGACATAATGAGCATCCCGTTCTCGAAAGTTGTTTGAAAATGTTTTCTATAGTTGAAGGGTGCTGCAAAAATGGTTAAATTAATGGGGTAAAATTAGTTGAGGGTAAAATTTGAAATCAAGTCACTTGTTTTAAATGTACACCAAATGTATTTGACTGTCATTATAAGGATTAGAAAAAGTACAAGGCTGGAGCCTATAAGGTTCACGGCCATCCTGGGGTAAAAAATAGCCAACGCTCAGATTTAATGTTGTTGTCAAATTATTGCTTCGTCATACTGAAACAGAAAAATGCCATTTGAACCGTTTTCGGTGGCAGCCGGCTATACACTTGGCCTCTAATTGTGACAACTAAATGCCAAACGTAATATAATGCAAGGACGAACATTTGGATACAGAGAATGATATTGATCCAAAATCGCAAGAAACATGTTGACCATTATGTTTGAGGACCCCAGTTGGAGGGACCACTGGAATATTTATTATCATTAAAAACACTGCTGTTATTTCCTATTTAAGAGTTTTACTCTTTATATATTCGACGACTGCAACACAAACATCGGTTTGAGCGCGCTATCTCTGGGCATGCTTCTGACCGCCCAGCGTCAAGTAAGAAAAATAACCTTTTTAGAAAACACTTCTATCTATCAATTTTCATTTTTTAATCGACTTTAAGTGGACTTTCTCAATCTTGAAAGGTCATTAAAAAAAATCGCGAGAGAGCTATACATGTATGTATCTGGAGGGTCCAGTGGCTTGCTAAATACGAGCGTATATTTTTTAAAACACTTCACATCTATCATTCGTCACTATTTTTCGGATCAGCTTCAAGAACACTTTATCTGGAGGTCATCAGCTGCGAAATAGGTTATTATCACCGATACTTTTAAAAACATCTGTGCACAAAAGTATCCGGCATGTTTTTCGAATCAGTTTGTGCCAAAGTCCTACCATTTAGAAAGTTTTCAGAAATATACAGCTTTGTGCCCAGATCTTGCTCTTCATTAACACCGATTATAAAAAAAAATTGCCAAAAAGGCTTGAGATATTAGCGTCCGAAAGACGCAAACCCCCAAAACCAAAAGTTGCAGTTTTGGAGTTTTTCATTGGTCATAGTGTGGTAAAACCCAAATAATATGTGTGTGTATTGATTTTTACACAAAGAGGTTTCCCTAATGCAATATTGATTGTGGTCCACCGTGTTAGTGTCCCAGGAACACTGGCAATGCGTCTTTCGGGCGTTCTATCTCAGCCATTCTGCACGCTTTTACAACTCTGTATAAATGAAAAAGCAAGACCTATCACATAACATGTATTATGTCGAAAAACTTTCAAATGGTAGGATTTGGCCACAATACTGATCGAAAAAACATGGATATTCATAGATATTCATCTTGAAGATTTCATCAGCGCTCATCTAGAATCACAAGGGGTCACAATAAGAAATTTCATCAATAAGTTGGATCACCAAAGCATATCAGAATCACCATTCCATCCACAATCCCTATCTGGAACTCACTGCCGGCAGAAGTTGTTAACAGCCAAGACATCGCAACCTTCAAGGACAGACTAGCAAATTACCAGTCACACCAAATTTTAGACCTTTTCATCCACGCGCTGCGCAAGTTGTGTGTTTGTTATGTACATGCCAGGTTTTTGCAAGCAGCGAATCAGATAATGCCGACCGAAATACTTTTTTGTGCCAGGTGTATTATAAAATGTTAAAGGTGCCTAATAGGATGGTTCTCTACACAGCTATGAGTCGCCGTACATACTGTATCTAGAAGTAGAGAAGTATAGAAGTATATTATAATGTAAATAGCGCTGTGTAAAATGTGGCTAGCTAAACAAAGTCTTTAACTGCTTTTCATGATTATACGTTCCATTTTCCGACGACTGGGTATTTGTATAGACGCTCGGTCAATTTTAATTTTGAGAAGGTGTTATTTTTTTCAGATCCTCAACTGTAAAGACGTGACATGCAATTAATGGTATTATTCTTAGGTGGCATACCCGATGGTGTACTCTTCTACGATGTGAGTCAAAAAACTTTATCTCATGTACAGTCATGCATGAAACATAATCCAGTTAAAATGGTACTTAAAGAAGCCAGAGGAGCCATTCTAAAAATTCTTATCAAAAATATCATATACATTGAACACCTTATATTACAACATTGAGATTTTCCAGAAAAATTTCATGACAATTGTCTACCTTTGTCCGGCTAAAGGTATAGAATAGTTTACCGTTACAAAGTTTGTCTGGTAAACAAAAATGAAAGATTCAATTTTATTGTCTTCTTGAAAAAAAAACCAACACATTTTGCACGATTTAATTTTTTTGAGAAGGAGGAGGCACGGATTATTACAACAGATGAAAATAACCGTTGTAAAGGTATAAATACTTACAAATTTCGTATATTAATCCTGTGAAATGTCTAACATTAAATTTTAAAAATGTGAAACTTTTTTCTAATCAGATATCAGAATTGTGAAATTCAACAAATTAACATTTCTTCGTTTAAACAAGAGGGATGTTTCAGTTGCCATATGTGATGCGAATACTTAACAAGTGAAGAGTTTGATAAATCCATATTCCAACAAGACCACGCCACTATTATTAGGCGATTGCTGACAGTTATCAAAGCAAATACAATGCTGATAAAGTACTACTCAAATTTTCGTCGTTAAAAGTACTTAAGAGGTTCTAATACCCACTTTTTCAAATGCCTCTATTATACAAATACTAACTGATGTATATATTGTATCTCAATGCACTTGTTTAAAGTTTAGTTTCAAGGCTGAAATACGTGGATTGTGTTTTGAAGTATTGCTCTTTACTTATGAAAATTGGCGACTATAAAAATTAAAAGCATCGGCGGCTTCGAATCTGAGCAAAATTATACGAGCAGTAATAGCAACGTATCTGTTAGGAATTACCTTTCCTAACAGATAAGTTATCCGAAACGGAATTGCGACTGTCAAACAATTGCGAAAGGGTCTTTTGTACCTAATTTGAAGAAGCTGTCGAGATTATCAGCTCGAATATGGATTATCTATAACACTATATATGTTACGATGATGTTAATTGTAATTCAATAATACCGTTACAATTGTATTTTAATATCGTTTGTTATCTTTATTGGAAAAATGCATAGTCTGCAGGCATTTATTATTTAAGAAATAAAGGGTAAGATGTTCATGTTTATGCAAGAATAATGTGTCCGAGGCAAGTAAAAACATGAATAATGGGCGAGGGGAAGCCGAGACCCATTATTTATTAAAATGTTTTACTGCCGAGGACACATTATTCGGCATAAACATGGCACCCAATTCAAATAGCAGGAACCTGTTATAACTGGTGAATGCTATTGCTATTCAGCAGGTACCTGTTATAACTGGCTCAATGTATACATTGCATACAGTGCTATCATATCACAATAGTATTATCGCTTTATTCCGTAAAGCTTATGTAGGATTAAAATCAATCACCTCCCACATACTCCCTCGCTAGTGTAGTGGATAAGAGCATCGATTTATAATGCAGGCATCACAGGTTCGAATCCCATGGACTTTTTAAAATAAATGTATTTCAATATTATTTTAGAGTAAAGAGAAACATTACTCAGAATAATGATGAAATGCAGGTTGAAAATACGCGTGTACAATACTTTAAGGAACAGTAACCCGTTCCACTGGTACCTGCTGTATAGCACTGTATGTAATGTATACATTGAGTCAGTTATAACAGGTACCTGCTGAATAGCATCTACCAGTTATAACAGGTTCCTGCTATGTGAATTGGGTCAAGATGGACATCGCACCCTTTATTTCTATTCTATTACCCAAATAAATGAAATAATAACAAAAAACCTGTCAATTTCTTACTAAAAACGTCACAGTTGTTTACGTCTTTACAACGCGCGTCCTGTCTCTTCCGCGTAAGTGTTAGCGTGTGCGCCTAGAGTGATGGTGACACGCGCCAAAAAGAACCTGTGTTTTGCATCACGCATTAGGGCGTAATCGCGGCCCATTCACTATGAGCTAGTAAAATCTCAATTCCCTTAGCACAGTTCAGTACCTTCCATTCACCAGTGTATTTAGAAAATATACCCCCTAGTTTTTGGGTATGATATATGATACCCAGATCACACAAGGTCAGTTCATGTCAATGTAAGTACAAGTACAACCCACTGAACTGTGTCCTTAGTGGATGAGCATATTGTAACTCATAGTGATTATTGATATAAAATTGGATTGATTATGCCCAAAATAATTGGTCGAGCTATGAGTTTCTAAAATATTGGGCGAGACGCAGTCGAGCCCAATATTTTAAAACTCATAGCGAGACCAATTAATATTGGGCGTAAATCATCCAATTTTATCATTATCATGTTTTGGATCCGATATTTTCACACACTTAGACTCCTCAAAACATGATAATGCAGAATAATGGGCAGTAAACTAACCAATTCTTTCCCCCATTTATTTGGACTGCTTCCTGATATCGTAACAATTTCTTTTAAAATTACACCATAGGAAGTCTTTCTTATCTGCAAATCATATGTCACAGTAACGTTGTTTGTAATTCACAAATACTGCAATAATTGTATTTTAGTGTCATTCGTAATAGTAGCCAGTCCTCATTCGTTATTTAGTATTAATCTCTTTTTTACATTTATTTTTGCTGCTTTACGATGCGATAATACTTTTAAGTATCATAGAAAGTTGAATCCATGACACAGATGCAATGGCCATGAAAGTTTACTGTAAATACCAAACGATTTGAAGTCATATACTGATGCAGTTTTCAAGTTCTTCGTATTTAAGTTGTGTGTATTTTCTTAATTCGCAGTATGTTGTGTCGTCTGCCTGTCCTTGATAGTTCCAGTTTTTTCCTTATCATAATTGAAAATTTTAGCACATGTTATAAATAAACTCGAAGCTAAAGGATCACCCTGTCTACAACCACGATATTCACGAGGATAATATTTTCCAGAAATTTTTTATTTTGTACACCATAATCGATATTGATGATACTATTAAGGCTTTTCACACTGAGCGGTGATCAATCGACATTATGATCAATCGCTGTCTGTAGACTTCAAATCAACCGCCAAATTAATTGTAATACTTCGCCACTTTTGTGCCAATTCAAATAACAGCATGCGCACGTGCCTATATTATAAAGCTTTATAAGTATCATCTCGCCTTTGCATCTCGCCATTGCATCTCGTATCCCACCCTCACATCTTGCCCCTCAATCTCGGATCTCGCCCCCGAATCTCGACACTCAATCTCGCATCTCGCCTTCTGATCTCGCACCTCGCCCTCGCATCTCGCCCTCGGATCACGCATATCGTCCTCGCATCTCGCCGTGGTATCTTGCATCTCGCAATCGAGGCGAGATGAGAATGAGATGCGAGATCCGAGGGTTTCAGGGGCGACCGGCGAATACGAGAATACGAGGGGGGCGTATCGAGATGATATCAATAAAGCCTCATATTATTATATGAGGCTTCATATAATACGTTTTGAACTTTCTATTATACTATATTATACATTATGACCTTTAATAGGCTTCATAATAACAATATCTATATTATACTCCAAGGTGTTTTTTGTTGTTTGTTTGTTTATCATTTCCTTTTGACTAAAAAAGCTTGTAATTCCCATTTTGCGTTTAACGCCTTAAGCAATACAAGTAACTTAAATTTAAAAGATGCCGATACCATCTAATCAGCACGACATTAATTAAAATACCACACTCAGTCTAGTAACTTGCTAGACGGCACATAAACATTAGGGAGACTAGGGGGACCAAGAGCTGCAACTAAGAAAGGTTACTTGTCAAATAATCCCAAATAGAAGTTTTGAATTGCTCCAATTTAACGCGACTTTTGAATCTTCACTTTAGTAATCAGGTTGATGAATGATCCAGTTAATCTGGGTGAAATGAAGGTAAAAGCAGTTGCAGGATAATTGTATTTATTATGTCATTGGGTCATTAACCTCATTCGAAATGAACAGGATGCCACTGCTGTACTGTATTGACACAATAAGGAGTTAAATTTCATGAAATCCTACCACTTCGTCATATTTTATGTGTACCACGTAATAAGGGCATATATTGATAGAGCATGTGTTGTGAACAGCTTATGCGTGTTGATCTCATTCAATTTCAACGCTGTATCAAATATGATAACATCGTTGCAGAAATGGGACTTCTCGATATCAACAATTCAATGAACGACATTCTGTCAACACTGGAAACATGACAAAAAGATCAGGAGGCAAATAATGGCGTGGAAACTGTTGCAAATCCGCAGCCAGGTAAAGGTTTCCGGACTCAAATTTGATCAAATTTCTACTTGTGACACTTTCTTCATATTTGGATGATATTAATTTCTCATATCTGCTTCCCATTCGGTGTATGTTAGTGTTACCGCGTACGTATCTGATAGATTTTGTTATTTTATCCTCATATGTAGACAGAAAAACCTGATTTTGTCAAACTCAGAATTATCAAATTTCTATTTTAAGAGTTACTTCATGTTCATTTGTATTTGTAATTTTTATTTTTTTCATTTCTATTTCAACTTCAGTATAGATTATTTTGCTCTAGTTATTTTGATCATCTTATCATAAACCCTTTAAACAAATCCCATATTTATTAAAGGTAGACTATGAATCTATCAAATATACTAAAATAGAAATTCATAAAGGACGTTAAGGGATAGTTTTGCACTACAATGGTTTGAAATACTTCTTGTCATACTTTAATCAATATTAATCTTGGACATATGAAAAGTATGCATCTTTAGAGAGGAAATAATGCAAACAATCTAAGAACAATATGGCCATGCACATCTTCCGTTTTGGTATTTCAGAAAGATTTAAGATTAAAGTTTCTTGCGAGGTATATCATTTATTTCTTAAATTTCAAAGCCGGTTTGTTGTTAATTCTTGTGCTACTGCCACACAGAAAAAGTGACACAAAAAATTGATATTGATTTTTGCCATCAATCGAATAATTAACAAAAAAAAGCAATGTTCTTCGGAACGCATGTGTAGTCTGCAATCGCAGTTTGGGAATGGATCAAAGGTCACATGAGGTCATCATAGGGAATCTGTGCACGCCCCATATGAATCTTGGGCCAGTGGTTCTTTTGACTGAGTATGAGGTTAATTGAGCAATGGGTAAAAGAGTAGTAGTACAATATGTGAATGGTGGTCATTTTCAGAATTGTCTCCGATATATTTTTAGTCTCCTTATAAAGGTTCCACATAGCTTGTTCGGAGCACCATAATAGTAAGTGTCAGATATGATCCAATGTGAGTGTGGTTAATAATGTATATTTAAGGAAGCAAGGGAGGTCAAGGAGGTGAGGATCCCGTCATCGAAATTTGCTTGTTTGAAAATATTTTTCTATAGTTTGAAGGGTGTTGTAAAACTGTAAAATAATGGGGCAAAAATTAGTGTCGAAATGCACACCAATGTATTTGTCTCAATATAAGGATTAAACAAATACATGTCTACAATCCTAATAAGGTTCACCGTCATCCTGAACTAAAAATTATCCAATGCTCAGATTTGGTTGAACTGGTGTCAAATTATTGAGCCAGAAATACTTAAACAGAAAATGCATTTTAACTATTTCGGTTACAATTCTGTATATAACTTCGAGGTCAAGATTTCGTGACTCTATGTACCATGCAGACCCTTATATTTTGCCCCCTAATTATGCAACCAAATGCCAAACATTGTAAAATAAGGCAAAACGAACAATTTGATACGGAGGTTGTTATTTTGATGCAAAATTGCAGAGCACGTTTACCATTATACTTTCGAAATTTAACAAATAATAGTGAAAATTAGAGGTGAAAATATAAATTCCTTTTTGAGATATAAATTTTTTTAAGCAAAAATGTTAAATACCGCAGCTTGAGAAAACAATAAAATACATAAGAAATATCAGATGGAATTTCTATTCGCAAAGTTACATTTTTTACCATAACTTTTGAACGGATGCTCCGATTGATCTCAAACAAAAAGCAATTGGAAGGTATTTTTTGTCTGCATTTTAATATTTATTTTTCATTTTAGCCCTTCAAAACCCTAATTCCCCCTTAAATTAAATTCTTGTTATCAATTGTAAGCACCAATGCAAAGCAACAGGCAAGGTTCAAACTTATTTTTTAGGATTTTTCTCTACTTCTTTGTCTTACAAACCTTTGAAATTCCTTTTCCTACACCCAATCTAATGTAAATTTCAGTATTTTTTTGAAATTCTCAGATTATATCACATGTCCCTTTGAGGCAATATAACATCTTCCTCTCTTCATGAAAAATCATGCTAAATTCCATATTATGTCTGCCTGTTTTAACCTGTTTAAATACTTTAAACAGACTCATAGATTTGAAAATAAAACTGTCTTGTAAATTATGTACAAAATTTCTTGCTAAATACAAAATACGAAACTGGCCAGGGATCTTTCCAACAAACGAACATGTTGACATTTGTTGAAAATAAACGATATGGCCAGATTTTTGTATTAAGGAAAATATATTTTGATCAAACCTGAAGAAATTTTTTAGTGTAATTTTAATAATAATAATAATAAAAATCAAGGTTTATTTAATCTCAAATCGTGGCCTGTAGGCCAAATTGCTAGAGACTTAACAACTTAATAATGAAAAGACAGAAACAATGCAACTAGGACGCAGCAGCTTAAACAGCGCCATATTGCAACATTCAAACACACATTACGAAACATTCAAACACACTCTACCGGATGGGAAATGGAAGCTTTCATGGTTCCTTTGCCCATTTCAAATGAACCATGGAGAAGGTGGTATTCAGGTTTTAATCAATATCTGTTATACAAATTAAGTCCCAAATTGAGTTCCCGAATTTAATCTAGCAAGTGGTCCCACTGAAATAACAACCGAGGACCCGCTGGTCCAGAAGGTATTGCTTGGTAACCGCTAGACCACACCACTTTCTCAAACTTTATAATTAATATATCTTTTAATTTGGGCATTAAACGGTGCCTTAGTGATTTCTTTTCATATAGGGTCCTATAATCGATTATAGGAATTTTGAATCACAGTAACACGTGGACAAAGCGATTTTGTGTGCCTCGATAAAGCACCATATATATTTTAACAATATAGCTCCTGTTCAGATCACACGTTTACACTCTTTAGCTAGTTATATATTTTTTTCTAACATTAAAACACTGACTATTGGAGCTATTCCTTGCTTAAGTGTTATTTTACTCTTTATATATTCTACGAGTGCAACACAAACATCGGTTTGAGCGACAGGACAAAGTGGCAAAGCAGATTCGTCTGATTAAAACACATTAAAGTGAAAAACACATATAAGTGTCACCTCTTATTGTAACATCAACATGGTATTACGCGCTTAACGTAGGATGTTTGGTAAGATTTTGTTTTGAAGTCAACTTCCGCGAGTACCTTTGCATGTTTCTGCAGTCCATCGTTATGTAAGAAAAATAACCTTTTTCGAAAACACTTCACATCTATCATTTTTCATTTTTTAATCGACTTTAAGTGGACTTTCTCAATCTGAAGGTCATAAAAAATCGCGAGTAGCTATACATGTATGTCTCTGGAGTCCAGTGTTTTTTAAATACGAACGTAGGTTTTCAAAACACTTCACATCCATCATTCTTCAATATTTTTCGGATAGTTTTAAGAACACTTTATCTGGAAATAAGATTATTATCACCGATACTTTTAAAATATTATAAAATGTTAAAGGTGCCTAATAGGCTGGGCCTCTACACAACTACACCAAATTAATTGTATTTGGCTCATAAAGTTGGAAAAAAATATTTTTCACCATTTTTGATGGAATGATTCTTACAGTGTGAGTTATTTATGATATATAGGGTGCATATCGCCACACTACTTGAATGGTCAGTCACCAAACATATCACCATGAACTTAGTCCACAAATAACCCTTTACGAACTGTGTCCTTAGCCTGAAGGAAAAGGGGGATATTCGAACAGCAGATTTAAGGATTTTGTTAAAAGTTTTTCACATCAGTTATTTTTACATATAACACATTTTTGGGTGATTTCATGCATCGAAATGTTCAACAGTACTGTTTTAAATGTCAATCAGTCACTAACATCGAGTATGGCCACCCCTGGCATGAATCAGTGCGCCAATACGTCGTGGCATACTGTCCACAAGGTTGTTTATGATGTCAATGGGCAGAGTGTCCCACTCGTCGGTCAGAGGCTGAGCTAACTCCTGTAGTGTTTGAGGAAGATTGTCCCTGTAATTGATGGCTCGGCCTAAGGCATCCCAGCATGCTTGATAGGGTTGAAATCAGGGAAGAAAGCAGGTCATGGTATCTTCTCCACCCTCTCTGCCTCAAGAAATTGTCTCACAACAGCGGTCCTATGCGGCGTAACATTGTCGTCTGGCTTGTTTGTACCCTTGCCGTCGGTGTATTGACAATGCCGTTCGACGAGGCATAGCCTAAGGAACCTCTGTGTCAGTTTTGTTGTAAAGGTAACAACCAACTCGAGAAAAATGGGCTCCTGACAGACGTCTGACATGTTAATACTCCCAACAAAAGGCATTGTTACGTAATTCAAAATTATGCATGGATTCACTTCACCTGGGTAGTGGGGACTCATTATGTAATAATTCACCTGCTCTAATATGATTACTGAGGCGTTCAAATAGAAATACGTTTTAAGATTGGGTCTGAAAAAAATCCAACTTTACGAGCAGCAGTGTATGAGTCGCTTCACATACTGTATCTAGAATAGGGAGGATTACAATGTAAATAGCGACGTATAAAATGCGACTTGCTAAACAAAATCTCCAATTACATTTCCTAATTGTGCGTTATATTTTTCCGACGACTGGGTATTTGTATAGACGGTCAGTCAGTTTTAATTTTGAGAAGGTGTTTTTTTCAGACCCATAACTATAAAGATGTAAAAGTGCAATTTAACGCATCGCAAGATTCAGAAGTCCAGTACGTAGCATGAACTATAGTATCGCAACAGTACATGGCGCAAGTTTAGCATCAAATAACGTTTTATTACACTGGCAATAGAAAAAAATGAGGCTGCAAAACGTTCAGAACATATGTGTAAAATAAACTACGTCAGAATAATTCCCTTTGCCGGTGTGGCAGGAGATATGGTCCGCCGGACTCATAATCCATAGTCTCGACTCAGTTGACTCTTCGCGCAACAATAATTTAACGTTTTATTTCCGAATGTAGATAGATATTCAATGGTTCTCTGTTTGAATTGAATAGCTATATAAGACCTCAGCAAAATCTTTTCCTACCCGATGGTGTATTCTTCTACGATGCAAGTCAAAAAAGCTCTAATTCTCACGTAATGCATGAAACAATTCAGTAAAAATGATAGTAAAAGAAGCCAGAGGAGCTATTCTAAAAATAAAAATGCTTATGATAAATGTTTTGAGGAGGCACGGTACGGATTATTACAAAGGATGAAATGACCGTTGTAAAGGTACAAATAGCTTACAGATGTCGTATATTAATCCTATAAAATGTCTAAATTCAATTTTACAAATTTGAAACCTTTTACTTTCTAATCATACATACAATTGTGAAATTCAACAGATTAAAGTTTTTTTTAAACAAGAGAGTTATTTTTTGGTTGCCATGTGTAAAGCGTATACTTAACAAATGAAAAGTTTGATCAATCCATATTCCAAGTACAACACCCCCGCCCCTATATTTAGGCGATTGCCAGCAATTATCAAAGCAAATACAATGCTGATAAAGTAGTGCTCAAATTTTCGTCGTCAAAATGAGGCGTTTTAATACCCCACCTTTTCAAATGCCTCTACTATACAAATACTAACTGATGTATATATTGTATCTCATTGTACTTGTTTGAAGTTAAGTTTAAAGGCTCAAAATACGTGGATTATGTATTGAACTATTGCTCTTTAGATATTACAAAAATTAAAAGCTTTGGCGCCTTCGGATCTGAGAAAATAATACTTGCAGTAATATCAACGTATCTGTAAGGAATTACCAATTACCGAAGCAGGAATACGATTGTTAAAACAATTGAGAAAATATCATTGTACTTAATATGCAGAAGCTGTAGAGATTATCAGCTCGAATGTGGATTATGGAACAATATATATACAATGATGTTAATTTTAATTGAATCATGCGTACCGTTACAATTGTATTTTAATGTCGTTATCTTTATAGCTAAAATGCATGGGCCTACCTACCTAGTCATCAAATGTTATTTTAGTATCGAGTCCTTTTCCCCGTTTATTTGGGATGTTTCCTGATATCATATAAACGATCTCTTTCAAAATAATATCATAGGAAGTCTACCTTATCTGCAGTAACGTTATTTCTAATTCAGGAATATTGCAATCATTGTATTTTAGTGCCATCCGTAATAGCGGCCAGTCCTCATTCGTTATTTAGTATTGAGCTCTTTTCTCATTTATTTTACCTATACGATGCCATGATAACTTTTAAATATCACAGAATAAAGTCGTTTATACCTGCAGTTGCATTCATGACACAGTTGCAATGGCTATGGAAGTTCACTGTAAATACCCAACGATTTGATGTCGTATACTGATGCAGTTTACAAGATGTACGTTGTGTCATCTGCCTGTCCTTAATATTTCCATTTAGGAGACGTTCCTTATAGAAGTCCCAGGTGGAATGAGGTATTGCCATTCATCCGTCAGTAAGTGCTATGCAAAAAGCGTCATACAGCGCATGACGAAATCAAGTGTAATTGAACCTTCATTGCCATTCCATGGGACTGCTATATGAAAAATCTACCATTTTTTAAATTTTTTAAAATTTAAAGAGGATGGTCCGAGCGATTTATTAAGATATATTCTCATTGATAGAATGCCTTCACCCATAAACACAAAAACCCCATTGTAAAGGTTTCGCGCGATATTTCATCCGTTTTGACGTTGATCGCTACATGAAACGTTATTTTTTTTAATCCCCATAGAGTATTTGTAAAACTAATATTGGTCGACCAAAATGACGCACACTTTCACTCTGAACTCCCCAAACTCCAAAATCCTTTATGCTAAGATTAAATGAGGGTAAATGAGCACAAAAGTTAGCTTTCTTTGCTACCTACATTTCTACCCACTTCCTGTAAAAGCTGTGGTTCTGGGTGACGAGGCGGTTAAGGCAATCGGGCATGGACTTTAAAAGATGCGATGTCACTAATCAGACAACGTTTATTAAAAGATACACTTGGGCTCAGTCTAGAACTTGCTAGACGGCACATGAAAACTAGGCGGACCACGAGCTGCTGTGCAACTGTGGATGGTTACTTTGAGTCAAATATAACTCCAGAATGAAGTTTTTGAATGGCTCCAATTTTATGTAAATCAGGTTAATAATGCATCCAGTTAATCCGAGGTGTGAAAGGGAAGGTGGTAAAAGCAGTGCAGGACTCGCATACTTGTTGTTTATTATGTCGTGGGGTCATAAACCGCCCACTTTCAAAAAATCGAAAGGAACACGAATGACACATGCAGTCACCGCATTTTTAATTTTATGAAATCCTATAACTCGCCATATCTTATGTGTGCCACGTAATAATAACAGCTTTATGTGATTAGAACACGGGTTGCTGAAACAAAGCTATACTGTTTGATCTTGTATTTCAATTCAACTGCTGTATCAAATTGAGAACATCATCGTGCGCAGAAATGGAACGTCTCAATATCAAAAAAAAGTCAATGAACGAAACATTCTGTCAACACTGGCAGCATGACAACACAAGATCAGGAGGCATATAAGGGCGTGGAAGCTGTAGCAAATCCGCAGGCTCTTCAAACCACTAAAGGTTTTCCGGACTCAATTGATCAAATTCTCTACTGTTACACCTTTTTCATATTCGAATGATTTAATTTCTCTCAGATCTGCTTCCCCTTGTATGTTACCGCGTACGTATCTGACAGATTCGGTTATTTATCTCTGATGTAGACAGAAAAAACCTAAGGTCAACTCAAAAATTATCAAATTTCAATTTAAGAGTTGATTGTGTTCATTTGTATTTTGATATCTGTTTCATTTAATATAGCGTACTGTGCTCTAGCTTATTTAAAATCAGTTATCATAATCATATGTCTAAACACAAAGCATGAGCGTGGGGTTGGCACATGGGCAGTGATGAATGATTATAAATGGAAGGCACAACCTCCAGATCAGGCCCCGCCTCCTACAAGGTTAACACCCCATCAGAGCGACGCAAGAGCGCTGCAAGGAATGGAGAGACTACTTTTCCACAATCCTAGGATTCCCCCACCTTTAGTAGCACCCAAGCTGAGGGAGCTAGAACCATCAATGAGAACATCCTGCCAATTGCCACAAATTGGAGCTTTCACCATTGAAAGCGCTGAGTCTGTACTAACCAAAATTGTCAAATGTAAAGCGCTGGCCATCTTCGATTGAAACTACGTTGCTGAGGTGGGGAAATTGTAGTTTTAAGCATCTTTACTAGCATCTGCACTGGGTCACTGCTTAGAGGTGAAACAACCAAAGAATGGTCCCTCCCGGGGAATAGTACAATTCCAAAGAAAGGTGATCTCAGCAAGGGCATCAAAATTATAGGGGCATTAGCTTACATCTATAATGAAGCAAAGATATTCATCCGCTTTGGATACTCAACCGCATTCGACCTCACATCCGAGCCTCTGCTTAGACCAAACCAAATTGGGTTTGCGCTGATCGCTCCAACAACTTCCCCACATCGTGGCCCGTACGAAGGGATTATTGAAGGATCAAGGACAAGAATTTGACTGTGTCATCACTTTATAGACTTTCAAGAAGGCCTTCGATTCAGGGGCACAGAGGGTAAACTGCTCCAAGATTCTCACTGCCTAGGGGATTTCCAAATGCCATTGTTTGACAGCAAGTAAAACCTCATGTACCAGTTGGCACAAAAGCATGTTGTTATCACCAGATGGTTTGAAAACCCGAGGCCTTTTTAAGCAGGCGTGCTCCAAGGTGATACTTTAGTACCAACTATTCATCATTGTGCTGACTTATGTGAGGAGAATGGCATAAGAGGAGGACAAGGACCTGTGGGGCTTAACAGTCTACCACAAAGAAGTCGAAGGCGCCCTGCAGAGGTCATTACTGACCTAGATTTTGCGGACGACATTGCCTTGCTATCTGCCACACTACACAAGCTCAAGACTTATTGGCCAGAGTGAGACTGCTGCTGGCTGCAAACCGTTGGTTCTTTATGCTGAATGGCTTCTAAAACCTAAATTCAGGCATTATAAGATCAAGGCGATGTCACGCTGTCCACAATAGAAGGGAGCCAACTAGATCAGGTCCAGGACTTCCAATACCTTGGTTCGTGGGTGGATGAGTCAGGAAATGATTTTTATGTCCGGAAAGCCCTTGCATGGAAAGTTTGTAACAAGATGCGTACTCTCTGGAAATCCAACTTACCAGACATGTTAAAGATTAGCTTCTTTCGTGAAGTTGTTGAAAGTACTGTATGGGGCAGAAGGATGGACACTCACAGAACACCTTGAGGCCAGGCTAGATGGATGCTATACCAGACTTTTAATGATGGTACAAAACCTCAACTGGAGTGATCACCCTACCAGGGATGTAATATATGGGGATTTACCCAAACTGTCTGAAATAGTGAGAGGTCGACGCCTGAATTTTGCTGCTCATTGTGCTAGACGGCTAGACGAACCAGTCTCACGTCTTGTGTTCTGGAAGCCCACCCAAGGAACACGTACACGGGGAAGACCAAGGCTGACATACCCTGTACTTCTTGCTCAGGATGCTGGCATTGAACAAAATGAACTGCACAACTCATGCTTGACAGACTGCTTTGGAGGAAATTCATCATGGCTTCCGACCGCGGTCGACATAGATAGATAGATAGATGTCTAACCCTTTAACCCTCGTCTTACAAAGCCTTTTTTTGTAACACGGTTTACCACCCCCCCCTCGAGAATTCATTATAAAGCACCCAGTGCTTATGATTTTGATACCAGTGGATAGCTATGGTCCTCCTCTTTCTATTGATACCAAAATAAGTACCAACATACCTAGTATGGCGTCACAATGACGTCATCAAGTCCGCGAGTCGGCAAAATTGGCATTTTCCACAGAAAATAGGCGAAAATCCAATTTTGCGCTTAAAAAACGTAGCAATATCGGATTTTCATGCGGTTTCAGCTCTAAATGATGGCAATTGGCTAGTTTTACATAAACTTAGAGTTTTAGAGCCATACTGTGCATAATATTTTCAAAAATGCACCATGAAATATCCTTGGGTGGCACCCACCCCCCTACCCTTCGACTTTGACGGCATACCCTAACCCCGGTGAAGGTGCTACCTTCACATTTTTTTTTTGCTAAAATGACAGGAAAGGATGAGAGAACGATTACCTAGAAGCTGTTTACGAAAGTTTGTGGCATTTTAGCGCACCGGAGCGAAGTTCACTAGGGGGTGGTAACCCCCCCCCCTCCCTTGGTAAGACGAGGGTTAAACAAAATAGAAATTTATAAAGGATGTTAAGGGATAGTTTGCATTATAATGGTTTGAAATACTTCTAGTCATACTTTGATCAATATTGATCTTGGACATATCAAATGTATACGCATCTTTAGAGAGGAAATAATGCAAACAATCTAAGAATAATATGGCCATGCACATCTTCTGTTTTGGTATTTCAGAAAGATTTAAGATTAAAGTTTCTTGCGAAGTATATCATTCATTTCTTGAATTTCAAAGCTGTTTGGTTGTTAATTCTTGTGCTATTGCCACACAGAAAAAGTGACACAAAATGAATTTTAATTTTTGCCATTAATCGAATAATTAACAAAAAAAAGAGCGTTCCTCGAAACGCATTTGTCGACTGCCATCGCGGGTTGTCAATAGAGTCAAAGGTCAGATGAGGTCATCAGACGTCAATCTGTGCACACCCCATATGAATCGTGGGCCAGTGGTTCTTCTGACCGAGTATGAGGTTAATTGAGCAATGGATAAAAGAGTACGTGTCCAATGTGTGAATGGTGGTCATTTCCAGAATTGTCTCCGATATATTTTTAGTCTTTTTTCAAAGGTTCCACGTGGCTTGTTCGGAGCACCATAATAGTAAGTGTCAGGTACTTACATAGGTGCCGCGAGATGATCCAATGTGAGTTTGATTAATAATGTATATTTAATTTAGTAAGGGAGGTCAGGGAGGTGAGGATCCCGTCATCGAAATTTGGTTGTTTGAAAATGTTTTTCTATAGTTTGAAGGTTGCTATAAAACTGCAAAATAATAGGGCAAAAATGTATGTTTCAATATAAGAACTACACAAGTACAGGGCTACAATCCTAATAAGGTTCAAGGTCATCCGGAACTAAAAATTATCCATTGCTTAGATATGGTTGCAACTGGTGTCAAGTTATTGCGGCAGTCATCATGAGAACAGAAAAAGCATTTAACTCTTTCGGTGACACCTCTGTATACAATTTTGAAGTCAAGTTTTCGGGACTCTATGTACCATGTAGACCCTTGCTACATTTTCCCTCTAATTATTCAACTGTACGCCGAACATTGTAAAATAAGGCAAGACGAATAATTTGACACAGAGATTGTTATTTTGATGAAAAATTGCAGAACACGTTACCATTATGTTAGACGCCCACTTACGGACACTGGAATACTTTCGAGGATTTCACAAATTCTACTTCTTAAATCAAATACTTCCCATTTTTGTGCACGACTGTAATATTAAACCTTTAAAGTGAATGAGCCATAAACGAAAGTATTTGTGTTGAAAATAAGAATTCTCGAAATAAATGGTCGGGAACAAGCATTCATTAGACACTCCATATTGGGAAAAAGTGTTGTGAAAAAAGGCCAGCATGTTTTGACAGCTTTCTAACACACATTATAATCTAAATGACCTCCAAAGATGATTTCTGTTAAGGACAATACTGATTGACAAGGACCATATGTGTGTGTTTTTGAAATTGGATCCTGCTTGGACAGATGACCTTCCACCACAAACCATTACAGTAGTAGTTCTTTCTGGCCTTGTAGGTGGGTGATTCTCATTCAGTTAATTTTTTCATTGATGGAAAGTTGACAGGTTATTTAATTGACACATTAGCCTGTGTCCGTCCCTGGAGAGTCCGGGCTACTCCAGATGCAATAAATCTTGGTAAATGGTCTTAATTGGTCACCTCCCAAATACTGATTTTCAGCGGTAAGAGCCGACAGAGTTTCACAACCCTTTTTCCCGTTATGGCGATTTTACCCTCAAATCATTATCCCAAAGGAAGTGATTAGTACGTTAAAACAATAATAAAATCCCTTATATAGCAGAACAATGTAATCACCGTGTTATCTTCTATTTCAGAACGTTTTAAGCTGAATCATTGTTATCAAGATGAAGCACTACTGCAAATCAACAGGCAAGGTTAAAATATATTTTATAGTATTTTTCTCTACTTGTTTGTCCTATGGACCTTTTGGATGTTCTTGCCTACAACCAATCAAGTGCATTTCCCCATTCGTTTTTTAATTCTCATAGTTTTTTCCACGTGTCCTTTGATACTATATAAAGTCTTCCTTTCTTCATATAAGCGTCAGCTAAATTTCCATATGATGCCAGCCGAGTATTCACCATCCCTGCTTAAATACTTTAAACGGCCTCATAGATTTGAAAATAAAACTGGCTTGTAAATTATGTACAGCATTTCTTGCTAAATACGAAATAAAATACTATTTGGCCTTACTCGAGTGTACACTGGCCAGGGATCTTTCCAACAAACAAACATGTTGACATCTTTTGAAAATAAACGATATGGCCAGATTTTCGTATTAAGGAGAATATATTTTAATATATTTTGATCAAACCTGAACAAATTTGTTAGTGTTTATTTTACTTATAATTATATATCTTGTAATTTGGGCATTAAACCGCGTCTTCAATCACAATGGACGTGGACAAAGTGATTTTGTATGCCTCGATAAAGCACCATATTTTAACAATAAAGCTCCTGTTCAGATCACATGTTTACACTAAAAACACAGACTCTTTAGCTATTTCGATGTTTTTACTAACATTAAAACACTAACTATCGGAGCTATTCCTTGCTTAAGTGTTGTTTTACTCTTTATATATTCTACGACTGCAACAGGACAAAGTAGCAAAGTGGATTCGTCTGATTAAAACACATCAAAGTGAAAAACACAGATAAGTGTCACCTCTTATTGTAACATCAACATGGTATTACGCGATTAACGTAGGGTGTTTGTTCAAGATTTTGTTTTTAAGTCAACTTCCGCGAGTGCCTATGCATGTTTCTGCATTCCAGCGTTATAAAAAATAACCTTTTTCGAAAACACTTCACATCTATCATTTTTCATTTTTTAATCGACTTTAACACTTAACTGCATAAGGGGGGTTCCTAGGGACCCATTTTTTGTTTTTCGGCCGGCGTTTTTTAACGCTGCAATATATTTGGTTTATATTTTTTGTATTTGTCTAACTTATAGTTGCGCTTGCATTGGTGCAAAAAAAATTCAAATCCATCGCGTCCTTTTTGCGTTAATTAGCATGGGTCCCTAGGAGCCCCCCCTCCCTATGCACTAACGGAAGTGCCCATGACAAAAATTAAAAATCTTAATAGAGTTACTGTGATTCTGATTTTCCTAATGCATACACCTAGTGACATAAACAGAGTAAATAATAATAAAAAAATTCTTGGAAAGTATAGTAGGCCAATAGTGTCATAATATTTTATATACATCCTATAGCGGTTTACTGTAGGAACCTATGGTAAATTATACAAAATATAAAATGGCTCGGGACATTTCTATTTGTGCTTATTATGTTAAATATAGTTTATCCTTCACCAATTAAAGCAATCGGCAAAAGTCTATGTGAATCAGTGCCGTAGAAAATGCAGAAACGAATTAGTGTCTTTTTTGCACATTTTGACGCAAAATTAAAATCAATGTTTTGCCCCTAATTTCCTTACTGAACAACTTTCTTCAGTTTTTATTTTTTTATTGTTGATGCCTTTAAAGCCTTCTAACATGTAGTGGATTTCATCTAACAAATCCTTTGGGAAAGTGGTTATATTAGGGGGGTCCCTATGAACCCCCCCCCCCCGTTATGCACTAACGGAAGTGCAAACCCCTTATGCAGTTAAGTGTTAAGTGGACTTTCTCAATCTGAAGGTCACCAAAAGAATTCGCGAGTAGCTATACATGTATGTCTCAGGAGTTCATTGGCTTGTAAATATGAACGTAGCTTTTCAAAACACTTCACTTCTATCGTTCTTCAATATTTTCCGGATAGCTTTAAGAACACTTTATCTGGAGGTCATCGGAATATTCTGTTCTACTGCGAAATAAGGTTATTATCATATAAAAATTTAAATTTTAAAATTAATATTTAAAATATTATAAAATGTTAAAGGTGCCTAATATGCTGGATCTCTACACAGCTACACTGTTGCTCATAAAGTTAGAATAAAATATTTGTTTACCATTTTTTATGGAATGATTCTTACAGTGTGAGTTATTTATGATATCTAGGGTGTATATCGCCACACTACTTGAATGGTCAGTCTCTTGCGAACATATCACCATGAACTTAGTCCACAAGTAACCATTTATGAACTGTGTCCTTAGCCTGAAGGAAAAGGGGATATTTGAACAGCAGATTTAAGGATTTTGTTACAAGTTATTCACATCAGTAATTTTTACATATAACACATTTTTGGGTGATTTCATGCATCGAAATGTTCAATAGTACTGTTTTAAATGTCAATCAGTCACTAACATCGAGTATGACCATCCCTGGCATGAATCGGTGCGTCAATACGTGGCGGCATACTGTCCCCAAGGTTGTTTATTATGTCAATGGGCAGAGCGTCCCACTCATCGGTCAGAGGCTGAGCTCACTCCTGTATAGTGCTTGCGGAAGATTGTCCCTGTGCCCTCATCAAGGCATCCCAACATGCGCATGAGCTGTAGTATCGCCACAAGTACATGCCGTAAATTTAGAATCGAATAACGTTTAATACACGGCATAGAAGTAATGAGCTAACAAACGTTCGGAATAATATAAAATAACTAACGTCAGAATAATTCCTATGCCGCTGTGGCAGGAGATATGGTCCGCGGGACTCATAGCCTTAGTCTCGACTTCAGTTTGACTCTTCATCACGCCATTATTTAAGTAAGATAGATATTCAATGGTTCTGTTCGAATTGAATAGCTATATAAATAAATACCTCATCAAATCTTCTCCTAACCCGATGGTTGTGTACTCTTCTACGATGCGAGTCAAAAAAGCTATAATTCCTCTCGTGTGAAGTCATACATGAATCAATTCAGTAAAAGGTATAAAAAAGTCAGGGAGCTATTCTAAAAATAAATGTTTAGATGTTTTTGATGATGCACGGTACGGATTATTACAAAGGATGAAATGAAACGTTGTAAGTACAAATACTTACAGATGTCTTATATTAATCTCTAAATAAATTCCTAAATTCATTTTAAAAATGTGACCCTTTTCTCTGATCATTATTAGAATTACATCCTTGTGAAATTCCACCACAGGTTAACGTTTTTTGTTGAACATGGCGTATACTTAAAAAAATGAAGAGTTTATCAAGCCATATCCAGTACAAACAACCCCCCCCCTATATTTAGGTGATTGCCAGCAGTTATTAAAGCAAATACAATGCCTGATAAAGTATTGCCCCAATTTTTCACAAATCGTCAAAATGCCTTAAGTCGTTCTAAAATACCCCCCTTTTTCAACATGCCTCTACTGTAACCAATACAACTGAATGCATATATTGTATCTCATTGTATTTGGTGTGAAGTAAGTGTAAGGCTCAAATACGTGTCTATGTATTGAACGATTGCTCTTTAGATATGACAACAATTTAACAGGCGCCTTCGGATCTGAGAAAATAAACGATGCAGTAGCTGTTAGGAATTACCAATTACCGAAGCAGGAATACGATTGTTCAAAACAATCGAGAAAATTCTTTGTACTTATCTGCAGAAGCTTAGAGATTATCACTCGAATGTGGAATTATGGAACCATCTATACAATGATGTTAATTGTATTCAATCAGGCGTACCGTTGTAACAATTGTTATTTTAGTCTTTTGTTTCGCTAACATGGCATGGTCCTACCCTACCGAGTCTCAAATGTTATTTAGGTATGCGAGTTCCCTTTTCCCCATTTTAGTCCATGGAATGTAATGGATGTTTTTGGTTTATTTTTTCAATATACAATTTTGACACCAATGTTTTTCCAATACAGAATTTCATGGAATAAGCTGAAACATCATGGGTGTCATTTTTTTAAAATGTGTTCGTGGGGGTTTTATAAGGGGAAAAAGTTGACAGGGGTAAACAATAAAAAGTGTTTTAATTGTTTAACAGTTTAACAGTCCCTGTTCGGCTGCTCTTAACGGTTTTCTAAAAGGTATAGTTTGCCATATTGACGACCTATTGTTTTAGTACAATAGGCTTCAAGAAAGTCAAGGTCCATTTTTTAATAGAATGGTCCGATTTTGTTGAAACGGTTTTAAATCGTTCATTGGGTCATACTAAATTAGAAAATATATATAGATTCTGGGTTTCACACCTTCAAAGTTGAGACTTTTAGAGATTATGTCTAGTGTTCTCCCATAGACCCGTGGGACCCTGGCCATATTTTGCACTCTTAATTTTATTAAAACGTCATTGACAACGCGGACCTTTTTTTTTTCGCGGCTTCTCGAACAGTAGACGAACAATTTGGCACCATTTTTATTACCCCCAGTGTGACCTTGAACCCGTTTTTAATTACCTTGTACCTCTTGTAACCTATAACCCTCAGGTAGGGGCAAACTATACTTTCTGTAATCCTTGAAAGGTACTGGAACATGATGGTATCCTTTAAAAACACATTTTGCCCCCTTTTATATTTTCCTTTCCCCCCTGTATTAACCAGTGTAAACTGTCCACCCCCTAAATTCTCCAAGTACACCTTTTAAAAATGACACCCGTGATATTTGGAATTCTCATACAATTTTGATTTAGAAAAACCTTGGTTGGCAAGATTGTCTAATGAAATTTTCACAAAAATACAGTTCCACATGACATTTATTTGGGATTTTCCTGATAACATTTAAAACAATGCCTTTCAAAATATGTCATAGGAAGTCTACCTTATCTGCAGTAACGTTATTTCTATTCATGAATATTGCAATCGTTGTATTTTCGTGTCATCCGTAATAGCGGCCAGTCCTCATTCGTTATTTCGTCTTAAGCCTTTTCTCATATTTTACCTATACGAATTCCATGATCAACTTTTAAATATCACAGAAAGTCGTTTTTACCTGCAGTTGCATCCATGACACAGTTGCAATGGCTATGGAAGTTCACTGTAAATACTACCCAACGATTGAAGTCGTATAACTTGATGCAGTTTACAAAGATGTACGTTTTGCCGTCCCTGCTGTCCTCAATATTTCCATGTTGGGTAGATGTTTCATAAGTCCCATGGATGCAAATGAGGTAATTGCGTCCTTCCTCACGCGCTACTCTGCACAACGTAATCCTCATTTCCATCCATCGGACTTCTATATGAAACGCTACCATTTTTAAATTTAAATTTAAAAGATGCCGATGTCATCGAACTCACACAAATTATTAAAGACTCACTTGGGCCCATTCTAGTAACTGCTGTATATGGCCCAATGAAACCTCTAGGACTCACGTGCTGCAACTATTGAGTGTTACTTGGGATTCAAATATTCCCGAATAGAAGTTTTTTTTAAAAAACTGCTCTCCAATTTAACGTGACCTTAAGGAATCTTTATTTTATAATCAGGTGATGAGAATCCATTTGAATCAGTGCAAGTAAGGTAAAGAGTGACAGGCACTCGCATAATTGTGTTATTATTTCATTGGGTCTTAACCTCATTCGAATGACAATATTCCACGCAGTACCAAGCGCATTTTACATTTTATGAATCCTAAACTCGCCACTAACTTATTGTTTTGCCACGTATAAGAGCTTATATTGATAGAACCGGGTCATTGTGACAATGTCTGCTGTTGATCTTATTTCAAATTTCAACGCTGTATCAAATATGATAACATGGTTCGCTCAGAAATGAAACTTCTCAATATCAACAATTCAATGAACGAAACATTCTGTCAACGCTGGGAACATGACAAAAAAGATCAGGAGGCATATAAGGGCGTGGAAACTGTTGCAAATCTGCGTTTCAGCCAGGTAAAGGTTTCCGGACTCAAATTTTATCACTTTCTCTTGTCACTGTGACACTTTCTTCATATTTGGATGACATTAATTTCTCTATATCTGCTTCCCATTCGGTGTTTTTTCTGGGGTGGGTGCGTAGTTCTGCTGACGAAGATTCGGTTATTTTTTAATCTTCTTATGTAGACAAAAAAGTAATTTTATTAAACTCATTTCTTTTAGTTATTTTATGTTTATATCTTTTTAATATGAATCTTAAAATTCTACGAAAACTTAAATTGATCATTATCAAGGATGTGCAACTTTAAAATGCCAACATCTAAATCGGCGCCAATTGGAACATAAAACAAAGAACAAACACTATATAATGCTAAACAGAATACCATAGAAAAGCGTAATGGATTAGGTGAGGGGTTTTCACGCTACTCTTATATCAAGTTTGATTGTAACAAACTTTAAAGTATTGTCCATTTGGTCCATAGACACATGGAACCGGTACTGCCTAAGTTTTCCCCTCCAAAGCAGAATGTCTTCTCATAGTCCGCTCGCCCAAGTCGAAGTGAAACCGGTAAAGTCAGTTTCTTATTTTATTCAATAATCCATATCGTCCATGAATGCACGGATTCATTGGGTAAGGTGTCTCCTTCAAAGCAAGGTGGATTTTCATGGTTTGCTTGCTCAAAGGCCTAAATGAACCATTGAGTGAATTATAATTTTAATCATAGTTCTTAAAAAAAAACCCAGATTTTATTGTCGGGAAATACGAAGGTTATGAACCGGAAACCTTGAACATCCAAGAGCAAATATCCTAGACTCTCTGTCTTGGAACACGCCGACTACACTTGTTTAGGACTTGTAATTATCCAAAACACAAACCTGTGTAAAATAAAAAAACTGACGGGTGTGGATAAGTTATTTTTGATCGATATTTTCATTTTTCACTCTGCTTTTTTTTAATCGTCAACTAAATTCGGGATTAGCTTGCAATGTCTCCCCTCTTTGCAAATATGCTACTACATGTCAAGTCTAGATGGAAGGAGCACGGGATCTCGGGCTGTTTACTCCGATCTGTATGTAATGATGGTGATCTCTGAGTAAATCAATTGGTGTAGCATGAAGGTAATTCCCGACAATATTCCTTTTGATAACATAAAATGTTCTTGAGGCTCAATGCAATGTTATGCGATGGCTGATGTCTGCAGTCCTTGAAAAACAAAAAAACCTTCCCTGTGGGGTAATGTTTTTTTATGATCATGTAAAAGAAAATATGCTTCAAGTTCCTAATTACTTGATGGAACGAGGAGTGTGAGGAGGAGGTAATTAAATGAATAGTAGTAATCCAGTTGCACTGTGTTTTTAAAAGTTTGAAAGTTTAAAATACTTGAATATAAATAAAATCATTTAATTATTGTTGAAGTTATGGACTCTTCCATTTTTGTCTCCATTTTTTGGGACACGCGATACAATAAAGACCTCAAACACTCTGCATTCAATATTCAAACAAAAATAGACACCAGAGAAAATAGATTCTCAAGATCTATTCATCTCAGTATAATAACTGGGTTATTCACCCCTCGTTTGAACTGAACAGGATACGTAGTGCACTGACTCCTATACTAAGTTGTCTGATATCATAAAATGTTACTGCATCGTCGTGATTTTTGTGTTCGCTTCGATTGTAAGGCATATCAGATATGATGCGATGAATAATCCATACGTATAACGTCGTAACATGTGATGGAACTCAACACTATATCAAACATAAAAAGACATCAGGTGTAGAAACGGAACATTTCAATATAAACAATTCGATGGTTAGACACGTCTGCCAAGATGAGAATCATAACGAGTAGATTAGGAGGCATATAGGGGCGGGGAAAATACTGCTACATAAAAGAAAAACACACACACGTAGTATCGACAATGCAAACTTCCCCGAAGCCTTAGTTTCCGCCATCCAATGCTGCTGCCTGACTAAATGGTTACATGCGAAAAGAGGATACACACGCTGAAGGGGTGTCCTGAGGACATACAAGAGTATAATTGCCTTCAGTTACTTTTATTCACTTGACGTAATGGTTTTGAAAATATCTTTAAGCTACCAGCACAGCTGAGCTCCAAATAAGGCGGCCTTAAAGGTTTAAAGAGCGACGATTAACCTATATAATTCAGACTAACGTTGGCGATACATTGCCATCTTCAATGGTCTATTAACCCATTTCAAGTTAGTTTTATAGCTTCTGTTACATGCGAATGAAAGTAAATCGTGGCGAATAATTGGGTACCTATGTTGGTACCTCTGTAACTAGAGCAATTCTTACGACATTTTATTCATTAAAAAGTAAAATTATCTTGACGCAGATAATCTCGACACCGAGTCAAGACTGAAGGGTTGAGCATAAATCTAGGTTAAAAAATTAAAATTGAAATAAGAATGTGGGCTAGAGGAAAATCTGACGATCACCGCAAAAAATATAATGACAGGGATAATGACTAGTTGATTGATTAATTGATCGATTGATAATGAATCTATTTATTGATTCACTAAGTTATACATATACTTATTCATTCACACACGCATGTGTGATCTAATACCGTGATAAGCATTACAAATATGAAAAAAGCCGGGTTTGAAAAAAATGCGGGCGTTTCTTTCTGGAAATGTCCTCGTGACTCTTGAAGACTGGAATCGAGACAAAGAGAGATAGAGATAGATACAGAAACTTAGCTAGAGAAAGGGCGCGGGCGAAAGAGGGAAGACAGCACAAGAGCGAGAGACAAAAGAGAAAGGCTGCACTGTAATTTGAATAACCGCGTATGAATAATCATTTTAGGATTACCTATTTGCTGTTGTCACAGTGCGTACCGCGTACCGTTTTCATAACGCACGCATGAGTCCTGCAGTCATGTGAAAAACTGGATTATAATTAACCATTTTAGTGTTATACAGGGTCGCATGAACATTAATATTGCTCTCACAAGCATATTTTGTGTCATTTTTTCATAAAATCCCAAGTCTTTTCCCGCGAGTAACGCTTGGCTGAACATCTGTGCCATGTATTCTCGGCAATAACTATGCTAATTCTATCACAGTGACGCACGAAGGTGTATATGCCTTTGCCTGTGATATACCCATTTCATCATAATACCGCCTGCCTTACCACATTAAAAACAGTAAGTGATAACAATAATTTGTTCTCTGCCCATTCATTCCTAATTTCAAACTCTGGTTTTCACGTCGTCGACCGCAGCTGTAACACCATAGCTATAGTTCCCTTGGTAGCCTCGTGTTCACTGTTTTGACGCTACACAAAAACCCGCAACAAACATCCTCGGGACACCCGCTTACGAACCAATACACCGCGACGATGCGAGTGGATACAGTTATATATATTTATACGACCGGGCAAAAAAAAAAGAAGATGCGACAAATCGCTCTAGTCGCACCGACTGACGTTCTCACTTCTCAACAGAGGCCCGTTGCATTTGGTTCGGTCTCCTCTATTGCTAAACAAAAAGCAATCGTGCCGCGCATGGCTCTGCTTATTGCGGCGGCGGAAGCAGCAGGATGGTATTTTTTGGCGATTGCATTCAACAAATGAACATTTGGACGTGGAAAGGGACGAGTGACATCTTATCCAGATGTTGTCGTGAAAAGGAGAAGGGGAAATAGCATCATGAAAATTGGTAAGTACGCTATCCACAAAAACAGCTGTGTTTTCCATATATATGTTAAAGTAATCTCAACTAATCTGTTTTCCGCGTGAGTGGTAGCGGTATATGATTTGTATTGACTATTTAGATTAACCTTGGCAGATATAGTTAAGTCAGTAAATATCTGAATTATGTAATGATATTGCATTCATAATCAAAGATGATTTGCCTATGACTTTGGAGCTTTTTACCACCCCCACCCCCGCATATACTCATCTCTTCTTAAGACAAAGAGAAAAAAAATGAAAAGCAAATTAAAAATCTGGATAAAAATACGGTAAGTGAAATTCCAAGTCAACGTGGTTGCAGCAAATTGTGTGTACACGTAAAACTCTATTTTTCTTATCATACAATTATAAAATAATATTATAACGCTCATACCAACACTTGGAATGTAAAAGCGTTCATTCACACGTACACTGGCTCACACTAGGAAGGGTTTGCGTTTTTCACCAAACTCATATTCAGATCATGAAGATATACAGCTGAGCAGTGCACTACTCCATAAGGCCCCCAGAACACTATAACAATACGTTTTACCTGGTATATTCGATTACAAATTTGGCTACTGTTTTTTTATCAGTGAATCGGAATACACCAAAAAACTCGTCTTACCAAGCCTATTTTGTAACACCGTTTACTAATGGGGATAGTTACCACCACCTCGAGAACTCATTGCAAATCACCCGATGCTTATGATTTTGATACCACTGGATAGCTATGCTCATCTTCTTTCTATTGATACCAAAATAAGTACCAACATACCTAGCATGGTGTCACAATGACGTCATAAAGTGCGCGAGTCATCCTATTTTCCCCAGAAAATAGCCAGAAATGTCGAATTTTCGTGCGGTTTTCAGCTCTAAATGGAAAAATGGCCCCCAAAAAAAAAAAAAAACTTGACTATTTTTGTACCAATACACACAGAGCCATATTGTACAGAATATTTTTAAAATTACCATAGTTTTGTCTTGTGTGGATGGCAACCACCTCCCCCTACCCTTCTATTTTGACGGCATACCCTAACCCGTTGAAGCTTCTACCCTTCAATTTGTTTTCGCTAAAATGAACTAAATTGGAAGAGAAAATGATTACCTGGAAGCTTTTTATTACGAAAGCTTTTGGCCTTTTAGCTCACCGGAGGAAAGCTCACCTGAGGGGTGGTAACCCTCCCACCTTAGTAATACAAAGGTCTAAGCTGTTTGTGCATATAAGGCAAATTAGGCACAATTTTTCTGGAGATATACACAACTGTAAGAATTATCACAATAAAAAGTTTTTCATCATACAGTGGATATTTGTATTTTTCAGGGTTTTGTTTTATGCTTATAAAAGACTAATATAAGTTATAGAAATTTTGTCGACAAATTTAGCTTTAATCTTTTATCCTGCCATTGGATCAAAGTAACCAAAACGTTGATTTTCAAGAAATATGCTCAATAGTAGGCATAAATAAGGGGGATAATAAATCAGTAAGACAAATTTTGATATCGTTATCATTTATTTTTCAAATTTCTTGTTTGTGAATATATGTTTATCACAAATGGTTTCTATGGGTTTAATGGACCTTTAATTATCATTGTAGGTATGATATTGTCCATACCCTAATACATTAATTTAGATATATGTTTCATATTAACGAATGAGTATGGTACAAATGTAAATAATATATAGATACATATAATGAAAAATAGTAATATACATTAAGTTAATTTATAATTTGTATCGAAATTTGCATTGCAGTTGATCATAGCACCTGAAAAAGATTACTGTCCTCCCTACTCAAACACCAACACATAGTCACACATGCACGCACGCGTCTCGCCAGAATTTAACACAATGTGCACAACCTCCTCCAAAATATACTTGTAATCTTTTTTTTTTTTAAAAAACAAATCAAAATCCATTTTTTTATTGCAACCGTGATTGTTTCTCTCATTTAAAAATATGCTCCTTTTTCCCCTGCAATTTCTCACGGGACGTGTGGTCAAAATTTATTGAATGGTTTTTCTTTTTTTCAAATGGAAGCAAATAAATAACGGAATATGAGGCTAGATATGAAAGTTTTTTTTTTCTTCATATTAAACACATGGTTGGAAAATCTTTCTATATATTTTGTCAATTAACCAATTTCATCTAATACCCTGCTTTGAAAATAGGTCTCAAAGTCCTATATGTTGAGCAAATTAACATGTTTTAATTTCCGAATCTTTAATCAATCACAGATATGAGCGTATAGAGGCACGTTCTTCGAAATTGATCAAATGGAATTTACTGCTGAGGGGGGATTTTTATTTACTTACCCAGTGCGTGCTCTTTGCACTCGCTTTTTAAAGCCAATGCCACAACACAGGTGTTCCACTCTTTTACTAATAATGACTCTGGCGGTCGGCCTTAAACGGTATTTTTTGGTCATATATGAAAGAATCAGAATCTGAATTTAATAGTCGTATTCTAAGCGAAAGGCTTTAATGACGAGATAATACCTGACTACATGCGTGATGGGGGATATGGTGCCATGTTGGACACCCATTTATAAGCCTAAAAGTCTCACGCAATGAACTTAATAAGCTCAGTCATCGATCCCTTTCAAATAAGCCCAATTTTAAACTCTTAACAAAACATTGGTTTAAAATTTGACTTCGTTCATTGATTATTGGTGTACATATATTCGAGTTTAAATAAAAATCAGTATAATTTTTCATTTGTGTTCGATTTAATTCAGACATTTGACATTTACCGGGTGTCTCAAAAAAAAAAGAAACCCTCAAAGCGCCCTCTATTTCACGAAAAGAAAAAAGTACATACATATTATTACACATCTGAAAAGTGCATTTCGTCAGGTTTCTGACACTGAAAAATTCTTTCCAATAAGATGCATATTGACTGAGTTGTGCCCGATTGAAAATTTGTACCACTTTTTCATTTTATCCATGGATTGTTACTCTTTCAGTAGTCTATAGACAATACACATTCTCCAAGCTCATTCGTTTGTTTATGGTTTCTTTTGTTTTGCGACAAAGTTCGGTTCTGATATTGAAAAGTTTAGTTTCAATTATAAGCAGCGCAGTAAAGAAGAATGAGGCAAGATCTTGGAATTTCTAATAATTGAAACTAACCTTTTCAATATCAGAACTGGTCTTTGTCGCAAAAACAAAAGAAACCATGAACGAAAGAATGTGCTTGGAGAAGGTGTGTTGTCTAAAGAGAGCTTAAACAGTAATAATCCGTGGATGAAATGAAAAAGTGGTACAAATTTTCAATCGGCCATAACTCGGTCAACATGTGTCCTTTTGGAAAGATCTTTTCAGTGTCAGAAACCTAATGAAGTGCACTTTTCAGATGTATGGTTTACTCGTTTCTCTTCGTGAGGGTTTCCTTTTTTTAGACACCCGGTATTACAGCTGGTCCATTTCAAACCCATTCATTTTTTCCTGCAGAAAACATCATCTTTTGATAGGACCGGGAGACATTAATATGTTTTAAAACAACGTGGTACTACTGCCGTCATACATTCAAAACGTGAATGTTTGTTTTATCTCCACTTAACAACATTAAATCACCTAGATGCGTAGGCGCAGTATTCAATAATTCAGAGGTAGCAAAGAGTCCACACTAAAGGTTAACTTGCTCCATGTGGCTTCTTGCTATTTGCTGTCAAACACCTTTGTTCATTTGTTTTACGTTCTGTTTTTAAATTGGGTATGTTAGTTGAACTTTAAATCTACTAAATAATTCTGCTAGTATTATTGGTTTGCTTTCCATTTGTTCTTCTTTGCTTAATAGAAGAAAATCGTAAATCAATTCAATTTTTAATGAAACTCTATTTGAAGTTACCGTTTTTCTTTGGGTAAAATATTGATCAAAATGTTAAAAATGGCCTCTTTTGATCCACAATGGGGAAAATTGCAATAATATGCATTTTTGGTTAATTTTGTGTTCATGGATTAAAACTCTAGGTCACAGAATAATGTCTTCATTGACATTCATTTCAAAAAATACAAAAATATATCTTAATACATCACCATGTGAAAACACGTTTTGGAAAGCGAATTGACCAAAATCACTAACATTTTGCATTTTCCACCAAATATCACATCGATATGGCGTGTGTTGTTTACCTGAGTATATTAAATCTAATTGCAACACGTTTTCCTCACAGTTCTACTCATTTTATTTTTAAAGTTACAGCCACTTTAATAGTTTCCAATTTTGGTAAAATGTCATGTCACTTTTTAGAATGTCCAGCCGGATACAAGAGAAGCTGCAATTAAAAAAAACATTAGAAGCTCAGTAGTTTGGGACTGAGCGAAAAATTAACTTATAGTACTTTGGTCAAAGTGGCCACCTTTGCTTTATGCATTTTCGTTAATATTTGAAGGCGTCACACATTGCTTAAAGCTCTTCGTAAGTTTATTTAATTACCCAATATATTTCGTCGTTTGAGTGCAACAAAGTCGTATCTACATTTTCATGATTTTATAGGAAAAGCGTCTTTTTCGGTCTTTTCGTCTTTATTTAGTTCTGTGCTCGCCAGTTTCTCCGAGCTTCTATATAATATTTACCAAGTTACTTTCTCGGGTTGTATCATTTACTTGATCCTCGCGTGCATTGAATTGAGTTTCGCTTCATCATAGATTCTGCTAGAATCATGCATATAAGGCCCTCTCATTCTAAAATATAAAATATAATTACGGCCGCTTGAAACTCTGAAATAAAGACTGAAATACATTAGCGCTCGTTCACTGGTATCCACATTAACACAGTCCTCTGTGGCCCAGTGGTATTTCTCACGCCTAGAAAGCTAGAGGTCCGGGTTCGAGACCGTGTATTTTTTCGTCTTTATTTAGTTCTGTGCTCGCCAGTTTCTCCGAGCTTCTATATAATATTTACCTTTTTAAAAGATGTTTAATTGAGCCTCAAAAATCAACTCATGGAGTCGCGTAATTTACGATTCTTCCTACATTTACTTATAAATTATAAAGAGTCCGTACAAACGGAAGGGACCTAAAGAAGGAGTCCTTAAGATGGTGTCTGCGAAACTTGGGTGAATTTGACGTTTTACTTCCGGGAATGAGACAGGCTCCAGGACCATAATGCTCCAGGACCATGTTGTCTTGGACCATATGGTCCAGGACTGGAAACAAGTAATCTGGAGAAATATTCTAGTCAAATTTCAATGCAACATGGCCCAGGATCATATGGGAAATATGCTCCTGGAGCATTATTTGACATTAGAATATTGTGTATCAATATGCTCCAGGAGGACAATTCAGCATATATCTCCAGGGGGTGCAGCATATTTGACGTAAAATATGGTGAGATATATTTATGCTCCAGAATTATTTATGCTCCCGGAGCACATCAATATGCTCCTGAGCATATTGGACTATAATATTTATTCCAGATTATTTTGCTCCTGGACCATGGCTCCTGACCATAATTTTGGGCCAAAATCTCATAGAAGCGTGTGAAAGCTGAGCCGCCCCTCCCTCTTGTAATGGAAATCTATCCATTTATCCCTCCCAGATGGTTGCTCGCACACCTCATTCAAACCATGTCTCTTCCTTAGCGAGAATAATCTTCCGGTATGAACTGGTGACATGGTCTTTTGCAATGATTGTATACAGCCGAATTTTGTGTTGCTTTATTACTTGGTCTGCAGTGTTGCTTTAACTTGGCCCTTAGGGACTACGCTGTTCAATTTCACCGACGTAAGACTCTCAGCACCTAGGGGCGGAACAAGTGATGCCGTAGACAAGCTTACACTGTTTGTCTTTCGGTGGTTTTGAATTTCATGATTCTATTAAATTTCGGTTATGGTTCATAAGGTATCCCCGAGAATTTCTTTTTCAAAATGATCAGTTGATTCTGATGTTGCGCTTTAATTTTATGGGCAAATGTCCGTAAACCAGTGCCCCATAGGTAGAAAAATTGAGATGGCACAGTTCCTCCTCCCTCTCAGCTCCTCCTCCGTCTTCTTTTTCCTTTTGTCCATCTTCTTCTTGGCTTCTTTTTCTTTGTTTACAGTTTTCCCCTACATAGATATATCTTCACAGATCTCCCTGCGTGTGAGTTCAACATCTTTGGAGTGAGTCTATCAATGTGCTGAGGGTACAACAGATTAGGTCTTCCCCCTGCAATTGTCAATGCTTAGGTTGGTAAAGTGCAGATGTGTGTATGAAGTCATCTTCTGGCTTCCTCAAAACATATTAAAGCCATCTCAGTATAAATCAGCAACTTATTCTGAACCCCGGAACAGTATTTAATTTAACACGGCAACTTTTGCAGGGCACCGTGAAATGATTTCGCGAAATATGCCCTGATCAAGATTGAAGTTATGGCACGAAACCTTTTTATCCTCTACCCCTTATCAATCGTGCCTCTTGGGAAATTGAACAAATTTACCTCAAAGCTAGTGCAAAGTTAACCTATATCGCCGTAAAACCCTTAAGTAGTTGGTAAATATTATCAGCCGTTATTCAAATTCTGCATGTTGCCAATAAAAAGCATTTGACACATTGCAAATCAGAAAGGCGCCTACCACCCAATAAAACTGACGAGCTAGACGCGAACGAACAGCGCATTCAATATGGTGATGATCCTTTTTAATGGAAGTCATTGACACAAGCAAAGTTTAATAACGTAGCAAACCGGTGAGGTTCGTATAAAACGCAGGATGTATTTCCAATGAGACCACACCACTGCCGAACAAACATTGTTTTTATTGCATTCTGACTTTTTGGATCGGTGTTTCTATACTTTCCATGAAATAACTGCGCTAAGGCCACACCCCCTTCGTGGAGAAGAAAACTGCCCATCTATCATGTCTATGGCGTTTTGTACGCGAGTTTTGTGAACTTGTGAAACATCAAGCCATAATTCGCTCCTACATTGACATATATCGTAAGTTTGAAGTCTTATTATTTGATTTATGCAATTCTAAGAAGAGGGTTATGACCATTGTGTTCAAAATTACTTCAGAAGAGAGAATGTTTTGTACCATGGGCGTAATATAAACAAGGGCATACATAGCGGAGCGGGAACCGAATTCTGTGCACCTGTCAATCAAATACTATGCTCACCGTGGCCGTTGTCATGTGTTTTCGTTATTTAGGGAAATCATAGCATTTTTGTATCAGTGGTGTGGTGACAGACTTAGTAGTGGACGTGTGAAGATTTGAAGAAGGTTGATTGCTTTGCGATATTGTAAAAAGGATAATTTTCACAGGAAAATACAACAGTGAAACAACAGTGAAATATCGCGTGTGTAAAGGGGTTTAGTTTAAAAGAATCAATTTCATCAAAATATTATGTGTGGTGTCTTTATAGGGTTAAATGCGGAAATGTTGATGCTTCGGGGAAAGTACTACACTAAAAAATGAACCTTCTCTATAACGTAACCAGCCTTCAGGTAATTTTATAATGACTTGTGGATTTATTTGTGTTCAGCGGTTTTCAGATATTTTCCATTTTGAAAGGAATTACATTAATTGCAAAACGCATGTGCCGAACGCGTGAACACAAAGTTGTTAATTTTGGATAAACACCGTTGCAGTATGCTGGAATTGGTAATCGACGAAGCCTTAAAAATATCGGTCAATTCTTGCACTTTCAACGTATGCGTGTCAGCCGTTAGTGACAGTGCAATTTGTAATGCTTTAATATTGGGAACAAATCCTGTAAGTCTTATTTTATATATATCGTTATAGTATGTGAATGGTCCGCCCACTATTAAATACATAATTGATTGCTAGATATGGGGTTGCTTAGAGTGGGCGAAAAGGTGGAAAGAAGCGGCTTCAGTGGAAACTTATCCGGGAAACAAAAAATGATTTTCATTTACTTCCCTTTTTCAATGGTGGTTAGAAAGAATTGTGCAGTCCCTACAATATCCCACAATAAATGCTATTTTCGTAACACATTTGTCAATTGTTAGGGAAAACTGGTATTATGTAAGATTCTTAAAGAGACACAATGGCATGAAAAAATATTCAGACATAATGAAATGGACCCTTACTGAAATCACTTCCTCAAATTTGACAACAATATGGGTGTTTACATTTTGTAAAAAAGGGAAAAGAAACGTATATTAAGGGTGTTTCCTTGTAGGAGGATAGTACACTCAAATAAAAATCTCAAAAACAACCAAGGAAAAAAAATAAAACATGAACACATAAACTATCAACATTTTATCAACATTAAACTTGCCCCTATTGTATATATGTGCTAATCCCTTGCTAATCCACCTGTTCACTTGTCCAGATCAATATTTTACTACAACCCGTTACATGTCTGAATCCCGGCTGAATCTTTTGAATTGTGTTCGTAAAAATAAATGCTGGAGCAAACATTGTACAAGTCCCTGGCACGGGCGTCGCACACCTATACGGATTTTCCATGGCAATAATTGCCAATTGACTGCCACCAAACTTCTGCTCACTTTTACTTACATTTTTACAGAATGTAAAATCCAATTGACTTCAATTTTGGGTGGAGTGATTCATTAAGGGTTTTAATTAATTGCATTATGCTTGAATACTTTTTTCATGCCATTGTGTCCTTAAAGTGGTGTTTTTTTCTACTTTTCGATTAATCAATTTTGTCGAATTCCGGTCAACTGGTTTTAACACTTCCTATGACGAGATTCAGTCCACGTAGAGCTAGTTAAACCCTACATTGTGTCTCCTTCTTGCCTCTAGTTTGAGAGGAAATAGCGCAAGGGGACAAGATAAATCCTGTGTAATCAACTTATCACTAAAGGGAAATCCTTGATTGTTGGTTTCATAGTAATCATTTTCAAAGCATTGTACATGTAACGTTATGCAACACACACAGTTGTGGATTAGATGCGATGGGGTGAGTTTACTTGTCCTTTCGATCATCTCATGACACTAATGTGTGTTCTAATGGGTAGGAGGAAGTGAAAAGGGATAAGTTGAGGGGGCTATCTTGTTACCTACGGGCGAGAGATTGTCGAGGGAACCGCAGTTAACCATTCGGTGCGCGGTAAAAAAATCAAGTTCCTAACGGGAATTTGATACTGTCTGTAGTTTGGAAAGTTGGGTTATGTGAGTAGTGAGGTGCCTCCGCCGTCATTTGAAGGATCTCCAAAACAGTAATCAACTACCTCTTAACACATATCAGGTGTGGCAGATGATGGTACGGTTGGCAAAATGGCTTGTGAATAGAGTTCAAAACCATTCTCCTATATATGTTTGTGCCACGGTTAGTGGCCAAGATAGTATAGAAAGACACACCCCAAATAAATAGGTACAAGTGTGAATTATTCAGGAAATATGAAGTTGTAGATCTTGATGACTGTAAGGGGTAGCAACCATAGTAGAAAAGTGCTCAAGAAGGTCCCCTTGTGGGCTAGTGGTTTGGATAAATAGGGGGGAGTCAATTGTTGTGTACAGGGGGGGGGGATGGGGTCAAATTCTTAATTTTACAGCAATTGCGTTCAAATGTAAACCAACGTTTGTTGTCATGTACATACAAAAAAATAAAAGGCCTACAGAGAGTGGTATGGGTTTGTCCTAGTCGTGATTATGGATTACTAGACTAAATGGAAAACCGTTCAGGGGACAAGACTGGGTGTAATGCTCGATGTGCCTCCTGGATGGTGTCAAAAGGTCTGTATCAACATTGGTCGTTCTAATGGGATAGAACTAAAGAATGATCTTTAAATAGATTGAGTAATTTACTTGCATAGTTTGTAGTGGGTCCATTATTGGGCAGGGTTTCTACTGGGTGTAAGATGGTAAGGTCACAACATACACAACTGGCCCTATAAGGTCAATATTTCCAAGATGTAGATATGTGGAATGGAACAGTTTTCGCCATAATAAGGACCAAACAACAAGTACGATAATTGGGTTGGAATTATTGTGGGAATTAGGAAAATGGATCGTTAGGGGTAAAGGGTAGGGATGTGTGTTGTTTGCAATTTAACGGATAATGTCAATGGGTAGGCACATTTCCACAGGGAGCTAGAGAAATAGGATTGGGTTCACACCCGTTATTTGCAACTGAGCATCGTCACATTCAGGACCGACCAGGTCAATTTATTTTGACTATCAAAGACCGAATGCATTGTGCATAACATATGCAAAATGGAACACTGGGAAGTTTGAGAGAATATTTAACTGGTCTTACATATGATGTAGGCCTATAGCCTTTTAAGGTTCCGGTCTGGTATACCTATCTGTGTAGGCCGAGACCGTCATTGGATGGGGCTAGGAGAGAATTGTCCTGGATAAGCACACAAACGCAGGTATCATTGCCATCGGGGGACCAGGGTACGTGTGGGGCGCAGCCAGTTGTCTTCCTAACCTCCCACACGTTTTCTAAATTCCTATGGCTTGTACATATATAGTATATTAGGATGAGGCATCATATATTACAAGAAATTCTGACCAAAATGACGCTATTCATGGACGGTAACCGAATGAAAGGTAAATCGACAGCCTGGCCAAACAAGACCCGAAAAAGTACTTATACCGATCGGCGCATAAAATACACATACAATTACAAATTTTACAAGGCGAATCGAGAGGCCGCCAGCGGATCTTAGGTACTGATCTGTCTTAAATACTCACCTGTGAACTAAAGTACACAAATATTTAACATTTATCCGCCAATCGATACCCAAAGCGGATCTTATAAAAATCTGCGGATAGAGATACAATACAATGTAGGCAAGTACCATTTAAGTCCAGTCAAATCGAACCCGAAGCGGATGCTTATATCGATGGCTGCTGCACACTACCACGATAAATATCCGCAACGTGTTACAGCCCAAGACGATATCCGAAGCGGACGCTTGTAGCCGATCTGCCGACCACTCTAGATCTATCGTCGCGGGTTGTCCCCCGTGGCATAGTGTCGAATCACATCAATGCTAGTCTGTAGAAACGGACTGTTTTGAAATTTGAATTTACTTATATTGCGTTAATTAAATGAAAAAAGGAATGGCACATTTAAACCTTCAAATATCAAAAATAAAAAAAATAAAAAAGATGGGGGGTTTTTTTTTTTACGAACTGACCACGTATTAATACAAAAACACTGTTTTCTTATTCAAAAAAATGGCCACTGACCTGTGGTGTTTCGAAGTGCTTTTGTCAACTCCAAATGTTTGATTCGCTGGGTGCTCTAAGGAGTCAACTACGATTCGACCTGCATGAACCCGTTGATGTTCGTTAATGCTGGTATTGGTCAGATTAGCTATCGCTACGGGGTTTTTACGGATTTTAAAAATGGATGATGCCGATGATGCCACGGTGATAGATCACGATGGCTTGTGAGATGTGTTGCAAATAACGATAAATAAGGTAAACATCGACTTTAGCGACGGCAATGAATGCTACTGATCGATGATCTATTATTATGAGTGATGGGAGGGTGATTAGTGATGATGAGGATTATGATGAGGGGTGATGATGATGAAGACGACGGGACGATGACGATGTCTATGATGATGAAGACGACGACTATGACGATGTCTATTTGTCATTTGTTTTTTATTGTTACAGGAAAACCCTTCACATTTGTTATACGAAAATGACTTCCATAAGCGGTAAAAAAATGGGAAACAGTCGCCTGTTTCGAGTTTCGTTCGGGTGTAAAATATATGCGGCAGAACCCTTACCGGGACGATGCCGCAACGAATTCAGAAAATACAACCTCTTACAAATAAACGGCTGTTTTTAACACTAAAACTCATTTTCTTTTCGAGAGACAACACTTTGTGCCAGAGGAAATACTTGAAGGAACCGACAAACATTGTATGTGCAATGTGTAGAATTAATAATAGTATGCAATGTTGTAACACACAATAAATAGTTGGCTAGACTGTTCAGAGAGATTGAGCTCAGAAAAGATTTAAAATGTTAAGGCTGGATTGTTTCATAACTCAAGAGTTTGGGGGAAAAATGGTCTATTTGCTCGTTTTCTTAAATTTCTCGTTACTATATAGTTCCTATCTTTTAAAGTATGGTGACCGCTTAAAATAAGATACCAAACTTGATCAGAATTAACAGTTAAATGGGTAATGATAACAGAGATCCATAGGTCAAAAAGGCTAGACATACATAAAGAGAGTAGATAGAGCTAAACAATTTAGAGGGCACTAACCCTTAATAGCAAACACCTTCCCAAGAAAACAGCAATTTCTGCCTGAAAGGGCGAGTTTTTAAATAAATGATGTATATATTAGTAAATTGAGTTTGCATAATATGGCCACAAGTTAACATCAAAGAAATCAACTGGTTTCGCAATATAGGTTTACAAGTCCTATTTTGTAACAAAAACTCGGGGGGTGTGTACTAGTGGGGGGGTGTGAAACCAGCCGATAATTCATTATTTATAGAATCAAATAGATGATTTCGTGGTGGTACCCAGGTGAATAGCATTGACCACACCGTTTTCTAATGCTTCCAACATAACCTATTTTGGCGTCATAATGACGTCAAGTTCACGTTGGCAAAAGTGGTCATTTTCACCCAAATCCATTATAAGCAATAATAAACATAAAAAAAATGGAAATTTTTGCATAAAAAAGGTAAGGAAGTGTTGGATTTTCAATGATATGGAAATGACTCTTTGTAATCACATATACTTAGAGTCCATAGTGCCCAATATTATAACAAGTGAACTAATAACTAAGGGTAATGCATGCGGGCATTTATAGGTCGAACAATGTCCTCGCAAGGTCGGAAAAAAACTAAATAATGGCGCCCATTATTTTTACTTTTCCGCCCGAAGATACATTAGGAGCCCATAATGATACTACAAAATTCTCATTCAAATAAATTAACATGTTACTAACAAACTTGATTTTATTTTTTGTTTGTTTGGTTTAGGTGTATTTAAGTTAATATGCCTTATTTATGTGTATATTTATGCTGATTAATGAATAAATGATAAGAAAATGCATTAGCGGTTCATTATTTAGAATAATGGTCATTAAACTGACCAATCAGAATGCTGCATTTTCTATAATGGGTAGGTAAGGTAGTAGACCACGTACAACCAATCGCCTAACCGACGCAACCCAGGTGAGGTGCTTCTTCACATTTGTTTTTCGCCAATTACAAGAGGACGTGCAACTAATTAATATTG
The DNA here is from genome assembly GCA_023653785.1 of Ophioderma brevispina. Lineage (NCBI taxonomy): Eukaryota > Metazoa > Echinodermata > Ophiuroidea > Amphilepidida > Ophiodermatidae > Ophioderma > Ophioderma brevispina. Next base: position 43,947 of record JAMKCH010004245.1, read on the forward strand.
GAAGACCTAACGAAAGTTTTTAACGTTTTGCGCACCGAGGGAAATTTTACCTGGGGTGGTAACGGTCCTCCCCTTTGTGTAATATAGAGGAGGAGCAGAATATCGAGAGGGGCCGGGGGGAAGTGGCTCTTATTTAAGGAGTTGGTTGGTACGTCTCGCGCGGACTACAGAAAGGTTTTACACTTTTGGTAGTGTATATGGACCCTCACATCAATGCTAGGTAGGTAGGTAGTCTTCTCAAATTGTGGTATCAACTTTTTCATAGGGCCAATTAAAGTTTACACAGGGGGTCAAACTTTTAAAATGCCAATCATTTATTAAATTTATGCTATTTGTCCATCTAATCATAAGGATGTCCAAAAATGTATAGTTTGTATCCACCTACTACCATTTGGTTTTGGAGTTATAAGGTAACACTGGTAGAAAAGGTAATCTCTGATTTTATTGTAACAAGATACAGGGGTCAACATGGTAAAATAATTCTGATTAATAGGTTTAAATACTTGCAAGTTTTATTGCCTGAAAGGTAAGAGGACCTTCCTAAAGGTATAGTTTGTATTCTGTTTAAATGCTTACTCTTACTGAGATAAGGGGTCAAAGGAAGGTTCAACCCCAATTGGGTATGTTGAACTATGACCTGCCTTGTGTGCCACATGGTAACTTATGCATGTGCAGATGGGTACAACTATTCTTATTTTGACTACATTACTCTGAGGTGAACAACTTTCTTCATTTTCAACAAAATTGGAGCAACTTCCGATTTTGACCCCTGTACAAATCGAATAGACCCTTGTTTACCATTTTAGTATAGGCCATTTTTAACCTATACCTCCAAAACCAAATGGTCATATATAGGTACAAACTATACATTTTTGGAATCCTTATGTCTAGACTGACATAGGCATACATTTTCAACAGACTGGAGCATTTTACAAGTTGTACCCCTGTGTAACCACTTAATTTGGCCCCTATTGAAATTGACCCCGACAATTTGAGAGTACTACCTACCTTAGCTTGATAGAGAGGGTCCATACTAACTACCCCAAAGGTGTCAAACCTTTTCCTGTATAGGGGTAACGATGGATGTTTGGACCGTGGGTCCTAGCTCCTCCACTAATACGTGGAGGATTTTAATGTCTCTATGCCCCCCCCCCCAAAAAAAAAATATATATTTGTTGTATTTGTACAAATGTAAAACTACAAAACTTGGATAATTCTTTTTGCACGACGCACAGACCGTACATTTCAATAGTACAAGTACATATTAAAACACAAAAATAAAATGTGAAATAACTGACCAATCCTCATGAAGTATAGAAATGTAAATTTCTCATCACACCGATTGCCTTAAATCTTGATAGACCAATTATCGATTATTGAGTCACTGAAGTTAGCAAGTGCGTTTGTTCCCCGCGAATACCGTATTGCGTTGGTGTCGGACATTATCTGGTGCTTTGGAAGATTTGGACAGCAAACAGATGGGCATCAAATTACGTAGTAGAGCAAGGAGATTGTTTGTGAAACCCGTTTTATCCAAATGCGTGTTATTCGACGCGGCCATTTTGGGTAGGAGATGGTAATTTCACTTTTAGTTTGGGTACAATTAAAGAGACATAAAAAAATGCAACCAGAAATCAACTATTAACTTAATTTTGACCAAAAAAACATATTTCGACACTATGTCGTGGCCACGACGATATATAATATTTTCATTCAAATTTTCCTCGCGGAGCCAAATCGAGACCCCAAAGCGGATCTTATACCGCTCTGCTATTATTACGCCGAATACCCCAACCCAATTGATTACCATTTAACATAAACAACAACGTTAACCCAGCCAAATCGCGATCCGAAGCGGACCATTATACCGATCTGCCGACCCAATACTTCAAATTTTTTTACCAGCAAATCGAGACCCAAAGCGGATACTTATTATACCGATGCTATTATTACGACCGCGGAAGTACCCAATTGATTGCGCAAGTTAGACCTTCCAATCGAGACCCAAGCGTCCTTGTAACCGATCTGCAAATTACTAGTGTTTTTCATTGTATCCTGCCAAATCGAAGTTGATCTAGTACCGTATACTGCAAATACTTTATAATACCCGATCTAATGTATACCATTTAACCTTCCGAATCGAGTCGAAAACCGGATCTTGAACCAAACAGCAATTACCATAGATCTGCATACTGTACATGCACACGATTTATTTACCACTTTAATTTGCCAAATTCGGGACCCAAAGCGGATCTCATACTGCGCGGAACTTTGCAAAATACTATATATATATTAGTGGATATATATATATAAAAGTTGTATGTTAAAATGGTATTTGGGAATGTTGAAACTGTCAGATTAAAAGTACCAAAGGCACGCCCCAAATATGAGCAAAAAGTATGTCACATGGGAGGGAAGGGCTGGAATTTTCGGAAAAAATGATCACAGGTGATCGGGACCCTTCCGCATGGGATGAAAACAGATGCAAGTGTGGAAAAAACACCAGCAGGGAGCCCAACCTGCCACGCGAAAACAAGTTTGCGTCATTAGCACGCCCAACTACAATACCGAGCGAACCGATTGGCGGCGTTGAATGCACTATAGGGAAGATAGGGGGGGGAAGGGGATGTCGAACGGCAAAATTAAATTACTGCCCTTGCACAGACGGCGACAATTCCTTTAGACCGTTGACAAACCCGTTTTCGTACGCTGCTCTCATAAACGTTATTACATTCAGCATGTGTATGGCGCATTTCCCTCTAGTCATGTGGCAGAGACAAGTGACCACAGCCCAACAAATTAGCATGGGAAATTAGCACTGGCGAAAAAGGTGAGTCTTAAGATTACAATGAAATGGAGAGATTGTTCCAAGACTGTGGACCAGTGACGCTGAAAGCTTTTTGCCCTACGACCTTTGTTGTTCTATACTCGATTCATCTGATATGTTGACCCGTAAACCATTCTTGCGGATGTGAAAAATTCAAAGAAGAGGCAGCAGGGTGGACGGTATCTGTTACTTCTGTTATTGTGAGGCATGTTAAGACCTGTAATACACTATTGTGCGTTCCATAAATGAGTGAAATTGTATTAGTGGCAGTGAGTGAGGTTATATGACCGGAGTGCCTCCACGATAAATGCCGTTGTGGCACGGTGCATTTGAATTCGTTCATTTTTTCCCTCTCCGGATTAATTGAATAGTCCACACCTCCAGGGGAACCAACATAGTCAACAGCGAATGCGACTATAGTTATACATGTAAAGCGGGTAATGTCTTTGGAGAGGCTTCAAAACTCAACCGCCAGCTGACCGTCAATTCATGGCGCTTGAACTGTGTTTCACTGTTTAGAACTATAGAGACCAGCTCAAACAGAAACAAACCAGTTTGAACCGGCGAGAACCGGTGTTTGATAAGCCGTGCCTATAGTGTGATTTTTATTATTTTCGACGATTCTATTCATGCTGAGAGGTTGTCTATTCATCCAGGAAAATGAATACCACTTTTATGTGGCGTAGATTGAAGTGAACATTTTTGCATGGTCTCACCTGAAAATCGCTTGCCATTCATAAGATTTAATCCGTTGAGGGAGTAGCAGCGATAATGCGAGAGAATCGAAAAAATGTGGAAATGCATGTTTTAACTTATAAATCAGGGCTAAGTGTGTACAATTCCATATAACTGCTTTAATGTAGAAACAAACCACCAAATAGTGAAAAAATAGAGTATTTGAAGAAATTTGTCATACCGTCTCCCGCCAATAGACATACAGCGACGGCGTCTCAAAATCTATACTAAACACTGATTGTGGTTTACACTTACAAAATAAACAAAGATCAATAATGTTGGTCAGATTGCATTGATCGTGGTGCACAATACCACGCTGAAAGTCCATGATATTCACCGGGAAAGGCTTTTTCGATCTAAAGTCGGAATTTTGATACGCACGTATAGAAATTACACAATCGGATAAAAAAGTACTGCCTTGTCTTTAATACACGGATTTCAAGCCAACCACTTGCAGGGCATGTTCGCATATCCATGCCAGTAACAAAAATTTAAAAATATGAATTTTGATGATTTTTTTCGATATTTCGGATTAGCAAATCACTGCTAGTCCCTTTAACCGGTAACTTATTAGCCCCTATTGATATACATACGAAATGTGTGTTGTGTGGCATGTATGCGTATAAATAATAGAGGATGACTTATTGATGACAAGTGATGTAGGTTAAATTTAATTATATAAATTTAGTTGCAAAAAGCTGCAAAACCAACAGATATACCATACATGCAAAGACATAAGTCCACTTCAATTCTTGCACCTTCTACACATAGGACAACCGTAATGATCATCACACATTACGTACATTTACTGAATTAACTCAAAACGGGATCATGAAATTAAAATTTATTTGGAATTAATTATACTAAATTCTGGAGCTTTTATCTGCAATAAAAGAATAATAATGTATCTACTCCACTATATCTTCGGCTTTTTAAATTTCGGGATCATCACATCCCCCTCCAAGTGAAACCATACCCTCGACAATAATATGCATGAAGTGATACGAATAAAAAATCAGACTATAAACACATATTAAGAGAAGGTGTTTTAAGAGCTTTTTACAGTGCGACGAGTGTTTGTGTTTCTATTTCATGTATTAGCTAAAACATTTTAATTCGTTTCAAAATGCCGTTTTGCTATATGGATGACATGATATATCGATTCCATAACGAAGCGTAACTGTCATATGCCATGTTAAAAATATTCACACAAATGTAATAAAAACCTGTCAACAAGCGGTCATATTTCAATAGCCATATGAAATCGATATGTACCGTGAATCTTAAATTCCATAACGATCACCACATTAACAAATACAAAGAGCGATGTCAGTCGGTTTTATAAGCACAAATAATATTCAAAGTGTTGAAGTTAATGAAAAGATGAATATTGCTACTTGAAGTAATGAGTTCAGCAACTAAAAATACCAACACCTGAACCGAACTCATATTACAAATCACTTCCTCCGCCGCTATTGTTAAAAACAATTTTCAGATAGAATGCATATAACTTCCAAATATTGTTTTTGAAAAACTAAAATTCCATTGCAGGTCGCCCCCCCACGCTATTAAAAGCAACATAAAATATGAGATACGGATAAACCTTGCGCATATCTATACATCACAAAAGGATAGACATTGTGGATTACTAACTATGAGTATTTTCACATCTTCCCACACCATTGACAGATTTTGTACATGCAATTACTTGGTGACATTGACATTACTGCCACACTAGCAGTGTCAGTCAAATAATATACTACTAAAATAGATATGCGAGTCAGTCTGATATGCGTTTAATTATCTTTGACATTTGGCTGGTAGTTTGACTGAGGTAGGGAAGGGCAGTCTGACCTTTGTAATAGGATTTGCAAAAAAGTGACCCGAAAAGGTCAAGGTCATCCAGATGTCAATTGTCTAGAATGTCCTATGACCACCAAATTTGGTCACACATAGGTCAAAGATCACACCCGGGGGACGCACATTTTATATTAACTTCCTCCTTGAATACCCACCAATGTAAGATCCAATTTGGTGTCAAGTGAAAGGAATATATACATACTGTCCCAAAAAAACATACATCAAACTAAAAATTAAAAAAAATATACCTGTGCATTTTTGGCCAGATATTTGACTTTAATTTGTTATACAAATCCTAAGCTAAATCCGCGCTTTTATTCCATCCAATTTGATGGCGCATAAGCGAGATATTGTCAAGTTGAACACAGGATAAATACCACTTGGCCACTTTCCCTGAAGGTTCAAGAAACTAAGGTATAAGGCTTGTAGCTTCATTGTGGGATTAAACCCTTTTCAAACAAAAGAATATTGTTACAAATCAGAGTGAATGTTTTCATGCATTGACTAATCATATATTTGTTTCAGTGAAGCAACCAGGAATTTATTATCTTGTGGGTGAAATGAGGGACTCACTCTCAGGGGGACAATCATCATGAATTCATGGACGTTTGGGATTTTGACGCGAAAATATGTAACAGGTCTCCAAGTCTGTTTGAGGGACAATTTGTGACATTCTCTAATGTGCCGGGACAATTTACCCTTCCCCTATTCCCCACTGCCTCCAGATGCCTCGGGGGGGGGTGAGTAATATGATGAAGAAAGCAGTGTTCCACAAAGAGCAATAAAGGAAGGGATGGTTGGTGTTCCAAAGGTCTCAGTTTACTTTCAACAAGGGTGTTTTTATGTTTCTTACTTCTGCTAAACCTGGAGTCAGTTGAGACAACAAGACTGTTTGGAATTGAATTTCCCAATGCTACATGTAAATTTATTAGCAATGGCGACATTATAAAGTTATAAATTACAAGAAGCAGCACTTTATACATATTATTCTTGTAATTTTCAATAAAAATGTCCTTGAGTGGCTTTTCAATGCAACTTTGTTGATATCAGGATAGCTGAAACTAGGCCCACGTTTTCCACGTTCGTCAGATAATTCGCCAGACTCCTGAACCAGACCCCAAATTACACCAACTAAAAATCCTCGTGAGAGCTGGACATACTCAAAAAGAACGTAAAACTCCAGTTTGGGAACTTAATTTTGGCCAAAAAATTACTCTTTGATTGTATCGTTTTTTTTGGGACAGTCGTAGTATGCGACTTATTTCAATATGTTTGAATATTTGTTTGTCTTTACTGAACTTACACTTTAAAGATAAATAATTATGCTTCATGCTCTCTAACACATTGACTTGGTATTAGCCAGTGGAAGGGTTGGTCCTATAACTTAACACCTATACATTGAGGTACGTATGGGATCGCTAGGTCGGTCCTTCAATGTAAGCATCCATGAAATTCTATTTAACCCAAAGCCAGGCTTAACCCTAACCCTACACATTACTCTAACCATAACATTTAGACAAATATCCAAACTCTTCACCATTACCTTAACACTAGAACATAACCGTAATCCTAGACGATTATACTAGCCCTGACTATACGCCTAACCATAAACCATGACCGTAACCCTAAACCTATAACCTAACCTATAACGTTTATAACTTAGGGACGGCTTCAACACAACCACCCTTTGCTGGCCAGTTCCACTCGGTCTTCCAGGTTTGAAGCGGTTTCTATTGTTCTATGCATTGAAACACGGTTCAGCCGCAATGAACCGCCGGTGAACTAACGGCTAAGGTATGAAATCATGCCTTACAAGACTGTAGAATCAGAAAGCTATTTGATAATGGGGTATATGCATTGCCCATCAGAAAGAGTAGAATTGTTTAGATGCCATACGCAAGTGTTCACTTGTACGCAAAAGTGGAATTCTTTTGTTCGAGCGATCCATGAGTAATCTAAACCTTACTTGGTTCATTATAACTCGCGGGTGTGGCCCACTACCTCATATTAGCATAACTCCTACACTCTCAGAACGGTTTGGTTAAAATTTTAACCAACATGTATTAACAGGTGAACAGCCCAACGTTGAGTAAATTTTAACCCATTTGTTGGGTAAAAAAGAGATGATTAGGCATATTTTACCCAACAATGGGCAAAATTTGCCCAATAAAATGCTAAACAATGGGTAAAAATTTACACATTTGTTGGACTGTTCACCTGTTAATACCTGTTGGTTAAAATTTTAACCAACGTTCTGAAAGTGTTCATGTATGTTGCTAGATTTGTTTTGTTGCTTGTGTATAAGGTGTTGCATTCTGTCATGTGTGATTTTTACTAAGCATCAGCATATTGATACCTTTATTGCTTTAAGATCGAACATGCTTTCTATGACTTAATAATATCACAATGGAAAAATTTTTATCTTTGCATGAATGCCAAATCTGTTGGCATCGTTGTTCTACTTAAGATAAAGGCAACACCTGTGAAATATCAATCCACGGATCACGTGTTGCTTTGGCCTAAAAACAATATGCTTATCATCCTAACAAAATCGTCACGGTGACATATTAGTACACCAGGTGCAGAGAATATTACACGCATCTAAATAATGCGGGTTAAGGCGACAACACCTGTTTTTTTTTATTGCACAGTGTAACAATCTGGCAATCGGGTTATCTTCCTTTTCCAAACAATTTGGTTTAAAGTCATATACCACCGAAGTAATATTTATTTTACAATATTGGATCGTAGACAACGATTTAAATTAAACAGAGGCACGAATGGGGTATGCAAAGTTTGCTCGATAGCGATCGCGACAAATTTATCCTCAAGTCAATATTGAGGTACACGTCTGGGAATTATTGTCTGTACATACTTTGAAGTCAGCATATATTAACCATTTGGGGCCTGAAAGCTTCGATAGTCAATCAGAGATCTTAAAAAATTATGTATATTCATTCAGAACTTGAAAAATACATTCAAATGAGTCCAAAGAAGCCTAGCCTTATGTAAGTACTTTTGGAGATGGCTTCCCAAATGGCCTGTAATCATTTGGGAAGCCAACCCAAAAACATTGTGTTATAACCAGGACTGGAAGAGTTAAAGTACAACTATATAATGCTGGGTTTAAGATGATTTACAAATGTAGCATCATAAGATACAAATCGCATTCCTCTCTCGGCATTGATTTTCCCAAGAAGCCCAAGGTTGCTAAAACACACTATTCTACAAAATGTAGAACAAAACAGGAAGAAGTAAGTTTGTCCCCCGGGTTTTCTCACTGCTAATCTAAGTAGATGTATTCATACAATCTCTTTATCATGTTTATGAATGTCGTCCTCGAGTAAAATATGCATTGAAATGTTCACACAGTTCTGTACAAATATGCAAATGAGGTAAGTCAATTGAATTAATCCATGTGCTGCAAGCCATATAAGGTTTAATCCACTGCGAGGTTTTAGGCAAACAATTTGCATAGTACTCAAGGCGATCTAACAATTTTATACAATCAGCTTGGAATAAATTGCAACAGAATTATAATAGAACATACTGAAAATCGGTTAAAATCTTTGCACGGGAACACTGTTAAAGGTGTAACGAAAGATTTCACCTATCAGGAGTCTCCAAAAAGTAAAAACCCTGATTTTTGCTCTGATGTAAAGCTTTCCATCCAAATTATCTGAAAATGTTAAGCTGGGAAATATATCTTTCGTACAAAAATTGTGAAATCTTTAATTTTTGTATTAGAGCAAATACAAACTTCAGCCCATGTTTATATTGAAATATATTAATTAAATCAAAATCACCTTTTGTTTTCAATAAGATATTTCTGTGGTCAAATACAGGGTAAGCAATCTATTGCGTGTCTAATCTATATGAAATCACTACATATGACTCAAAATATAAGATGAAAGATTAACAGAGGGGTATATTTGAAATGAAGTAAAATTGTGCTAAAATTTCACAAACATATTTGTTTTATTAAGGTTTCGACCTGTTTACACTGACATAGCCCCATTAAATTTCAACGTAATTCTGGGGTAAGACCCGGGGGCTCAACTTTTGTTTGGGTAGGGGTGTGCGGAACCAAGCGCCGAACTTAGGTGCTTAAGAACTGAAATTTTGGCAAAAGTAGGGTCTTCAGAACTGATTTTGTTTCCAATTTTATGGAATTGAAAACTTATTTTGGCCAAATTAGAACTGGCAAAAATGTCATGAAATTTAGCGAAGAATTGGCAAAATGGCCAAAAAACTTCAGCTATGGCGCTAAAATTTCAACTTATGTTTTATAACGAAATAAAAGCAAATCAAAATCACCTTTTGTTTTAACTTTGAAGCAATTTCTGTAGCCATGCAGGTACAAGGTAAGAAAACTAATAATTGTGTAATCTATATGAAATCAATACATATAACAAAAGCACATGTATGCCTTGATATCGCTCGTTGCACCTTCAAACCCGAGCTATCTTCTTCAGAATTTGAGTTGAATATTTCGGTGGAAATACCTTATATAACCGTTCCATGTAGGTGAGATATTAATTAACCTAGCATAAGTCAGAGTCAAGTCCTTAAACATGTTCATCATTTCACTAAGAAATATACATCCATCTCGTTTGACCTAAAACTAAAAGAGCAATGCAAGTGGTTGTTGACTGCCTCAAATAACTTACGCTTTTAACAACGTCGCGCATTGGCCTCTGTGACTACGCAAACAAAATCGAATATACACAAATTGACAAGTCTCAACGAGCTTCGAAATTTTAACGCGATCGTGCTGATTACCTAATTTCTTACTTTTTACTTGTTCATCTTAAGGCACAATACGACGCCGGGATTTGTATAGTCGCTAACGGTTCGAACGAGCCAGAGACTCAGCTAGGGACCAATCCAAAATAAAGATCGTGTTTGTTTCCGACATGATTGACAAAAGTGGCAACGCGTCGTGCATACTGTCATCGTATGCCGTGGAAAATTTGCTATCGTTTATTGTGTAGTGGAGTTCGCACGCAAACGCCAGTGTATTTGGAATCGAAACAAAATCTCGTTAAATTATGGGATCTATTTGGTCCTTTTGATAGCTGGTTTGATGAAAAAGTGACATCATCAAGATTTGGAATCAGTGAGCAGGTCATTGTTGCCTAAAAACCATCAAAATATTTCGTGCAGACTCTTGTGCAAGGTCATATGGGTCTATCGCTATACTATAAAAAGGGAGTAAAAGATATTATCCAGTAGGATATTGGCTCTTATTTGAAACAAACTGAACTCAATCCAGCCCTTAAAGCGACGGGGGCTGAAAACTTTCAAGATTGGGTTGTACACGGGTGGTTTGTAGTGTAAATTTGAGCACCTAATTTAAGAAAACAAAACGTATCACTGACAAAAATATACTCCCCGCCTAAAAAATCCGAACGATGTTGAAATGGCCATCAACGTGCTCAAACTTGCTTTCAAATGAACGCGCCAAGCCAGCTGGATAAATCTCTCAAACTTCCACATCATGCTTCGTTATCAATGCATTACGGACACAGGTCAATAAGTAAACACATTACGCGAACAACGCTCCTGGCATTTATTATTATAATTCACCTACATACCTACATACCTTTTTAATACAGTAATTTATATCGTTCGGAATTTTAGGCGGGGAGTATATATTCCTAATTGAGACAGGACTTCAGTAGCCCTAATCTCAAGTTTTGGCATATATTCTCTCATTAAAACGTTTTTATTTTAATTAATCTAGCATGAGAATGGGAATGTGTATGACAAATTTCTTTCGTTCACACAGGAGGTAGACATAGTCCAGGCTACAGGTTCATTGATAACTGATATCACCGTCGATTATGTTATGATATTAAACTGTCTGAATAGTTTTATATTGATGTACAGAGACATTACAGTTCTTGGCTATATGAATTATAGCCATATTGGAGCCATCTTGAATGGTTTATTGATTTGATTATCAAATTATTGAAAGTGATTCACAAAGGTCTCAATTAATATATTGATGGCTAAAGCATTTGTATATATACCAAGTTTTCATATTACGGTAAAAAGTAGATAAATATCAGATGCTTAATGTATTGCCGACCATATTGAATCTCTAAATTAGGTGGTTAATTTATCACATTTTAATTGGTTACAATGGGTGTTTTGACTGGACAGGACAACTTTTGAGTAATTAACAGATGAGTTTTTATTCTTTAACTGGCTTTTTTTAATGTTTGTTTTTCTTCGAAAATGCTCAAGGTTTTTTATTTCGCCTGGTACCCATCGGATTATATAATATAACAAGGTCACATGGTCTGTAGCCTGGTCTCATAGGCGCGTATTCCAAAAACTGTATTAACTAAACGCAATCTTAGCCTTAATTGAAAACTGCGTTTTAGCAAAGTGCATTTTAACATTTTAACCATTTACTTACTTAAACAGAAGCTTCAAACATCGTCGTTATTTAATGTGCGATATACGTGAGGTCCAGTTGGTCTGCCGCTGGACTATCAGAGAGGAAAAGATGAAGTTATCCAGTAGGGTATTGGCACTTATTTGAATCGAACAGAACTCAACCCAACCCTAAAAAGGGACGAAGGCTGAAAACGTTCAAGAACTTATGATTCATTCGTAATACAACTACGCTCAAAAAGGCAGATTATCAACTAGCCGATACTCAACTTCCTTCTGCTGACGACTGAGTCAAGTAAATACAAAATACAATGTGTCACAGAAAAAAATGTTTTTTCGAGATTGCTTTTAAACTTGGAGAAAACATAGACAAGTCGCAATTGTTGTTAATAACCGACCTGTTGCCATTGAAGCAATTTTAAGCTCTATGATTGCATTATAGGTATGAAATTGGTCGACACTTCCATAACCCGCGTAATACAAACATGCTAAATAAATTTGGTATTATAGGATAATGTACACTGGTACAATAAATCACAGAGATACTAAATCCTTTTTTACAATACTTGCTATCGTAAGCCTTGATGTAAAATGGTAACTATCTTTTTCAATACCTTCAATCGGCATATGTTAAAACAGAGAAGTGGATGTCGATCCCAAGCGCTAGATCTGAAAATAGATCTCTCTTGGGCAAATCCTGTCGGCACAAAATGTTAACAGACGGGTAAAATCAACACAAAAGTGGCCCAGTTAAATTGACACCATTTTATTAGTGGGTTGTACACGGGTGGTTTGTAGTGTATTTTGATCCCCTAATTTAACAAAACAAATGGTAGCGCTGACAATATTCCTGTAAATATATTCCTAATTGATAAATGACTTCGGTGCTCCTAATCACGTGTTTTCGGTATATATAATCTCATAAAAAAACATATTTTTTTTAAATTGAGTATTTTAATTAATCTAATATGAGAATAGACAAATTTAATTCTTTCACACAGCGTCTTAGTATGCTTCAAAAACTTGAAAGGGAACTCCTGCATGCACTATGGTTGCATTGTGCAATAGTGGGCCAAGGGGACATTCAAAGGTATAATTTTATGTCTGTCTTGGTTTTTTACTTGCTTTTCGGTTCGTTAGATTCTGTACGTAATTTACAACACGCAACCGCTTTCTATCTTCTCTGCTACTATTCAGTAGAGTAGTTGCAATATGCTGACTGTAAACCTCACTAGGCTAACATTACACACAGCTATGAACTACTTAAAGGTGCTTATTCAGATTGATGTCCATTGTGTTCTCTACTTGATATGAGAGCCTGACACTTGCCCAATCAAGTACCGCGGGAAACAAACTTGCGGTTTTGATGGTAGAAGTAATAATGCACATTGCAAAGCACTATTCAATACTGTGCTAATATTGATAGTTAACCATAAATTCGTAGTTTTTTTTTTTTTTTTTTATATATTGAGAATGAAATGGATTTGAGGGCTCAAATTTCAGGACGACAATGAGAAAATTACGGCCTTTCATCTGATATCAAAATCGATACTACTGCCGGGTAAATCGGGGGTCCCAAAGACGATCGAAACATGCACTTTTAAATTGCACCATGCCCATGAATAAACGAATAAAGCCCGCAAAAGAAAACATTATACTGTTAAAAACACCTGGTTAGATTATGGTTAAATAATGACAAATTAAACTGTTTTATACATAAAACAAATATACTCTTTTGGGAGTGCAAATATCTACCAGATTAATCTAAATTAACGCTAAATTTTCCTACCAAAGAAGCAAAATTACAATAAAAATTCACAGAGGTGTGTGAACGTCTGAAACAAATTTCTAGTACGCTGTGAAAACAATTAAAAAGTACGTTTTGTTAATTTGGGATAGTGCGCCGTGGGGACTTTTAAGTATGATTTTAGGTAGCATTAGTGTTGTCGTTGATCAACCTATTCCAAATATGTCACGTATTTAAGAAAACTTATCAGTTCCAGACATTGGGCTTTTCAATGGCCTATTAGTTGTGAAGCGAAACATTTCAGTGGTTTTCTAGGTATGGTGTATCTATGTAGTAGCCTGTATGAAGGCAAACTGTCGAATATCAAACAAGAAACTTGGCGAAGGAAGACATCAAGTCTTGAAAAATTGTTTTGCAAGGCAGTGGCAACGACCTGACATTTTCGACTGGGCAGACATAGGGCTTCCTATTTTATGGCAGTATTATTTTTTTATTGAGTGTGGAACGTAATTTCTGGCTTCTGCCTCTATAATGCTATACCACTCTTGCGGGCGAATGCAAGAAGTTCATTCGTGTCCCCAATACACTCACAGCGCCAGCCGGGAGTCACGCATCAAGAATTTGTTCATATAGTCAAGCAGATTATATGGGTTCCATGCAACCCCCTTAAAACTAAATTCTAACATGATTTTAGAAATCTATACGACATCTTCTTGAAGGAATTTTGATGTTACCAAATCAAATAGTGTCACGGGGGTCGTTTGGCGGCCATCTTGGATTAAGTGGGAAATCGCACAAGTGGTTTCAATTAGGTTGAAAAGTATCTCAAAAGATTCGTCTCATCCTAAGGAATCAGAAAATATAAAGTTTGACCATACTGTGATGTTCAGTTACAGAGATATGCTGAAAATGTGAATAAAGGTCTATTAACCTTTGATTGGTCAATGATTCAATCACTTTTTCAAAATTGCTTCAATCTTGACAAAATTGGTGTCAAATGTGTAGGGCATGAGCACTCTGGAAAATATACAGTTTCCATGATTTTAGATCTCCATTTTGGGCCATCGGTTAGGAAAGAGAGGATTAGTCCCTAACTCCCATACAAACCAATACAATTTTGATAAAAAGGGATAACGTTCCCTATTTTACACCTTTAACTAAACTCCTAGATAGTGCAAACTATACGTTTCTGGATTGCTCATGCTCCTAGCTACATTTGATCCCAAAATTGCCAAGATCCATGCATTTTGAAAATTTGGCCTGTATAATGACCAATCAAAAGGCAATGGACCGTTATCACATTTTCACCATATCTCTGTAATTGAACATCACAGATATACAACACTTTTATTTTCTGATTGTCTTATGGGTAAGAGGAATCATTTGAGATACTTTTTCCCAATCTAAATGAACCACTTTGTGCGATTAACCGCTTAATCCATGATGGCTGCCAAACGGACCCATGGGACACATTATTGATTTGGTAACATCAAAATCTTTAAGTAGATGTCATAAGGAGTCTAAAAATATGGTAGTTTAGATAGAATTAGAATATAGTTTAAGGGGGGGGTGCAGGGAACCCAGTGAAATCGCTAGACTAATAAGGCAATACCCACATCCACGTATTAATTTTGGCGGGATCATATTTCCTTTGAATGAAATCCACGTGAATCACGTATTTTGTTGTGTTCGACACGCTCCTAAGTAAGCTCATCTTACACCAATATGCAAAAGCACTCTTGAACGCCAAGTGCTGAATGCAATGTACGTGTAACGTAAGTTTCAACGATTTTGATTGCAATCTCTTAAATCAATTATCTTTCACTTTAAGTTAAACCGCAATCCTCACTAAGCTATTTCAAATCCATTCCTAATTCCAGCCCGTCTCATTTCCGATTATCCTCTTTTCTTCTAGGGTTATTTTCGGATATTTTGCTTTAAATATCATAAATAAAACAAATTCAAGATAAAATGCAAAACATTTTAATTCCCGGGAAGGCAAAATTAAGCGCAATTTGGGTTTGCAGACTCCCAATTTTGCTGTAGCCCGCTTAGCCGAATTCACAGGCCCGTTCACTTGTTTTTTTACTTGTGCTAAACAAAGTACTCTCGGCATGCCAGTGGCTAGCTATTTTACTGCTTGGAGACTCTTTTGACATGTATACTTTGACAAGCTAATGGCTTCTGGCAAATTTGTTATCATGGAGAATAAGTAGACATTCAAAATATTGTGTCCATACTTGATATGAATACAAGATCAAATATATACAACAGGAGAATAATAAGAGAAAAACAGTTTTTTTGCAAGGGGTAAATTCAAAAACAAAATGGCTACCATATCAGGAAAATATGACTGTAATATAGTCTAGCAATTCCTATGATTAATTTTTTTGGCGGCATGGCCCACCTGATGGGAGAGTTTGAGAGAATTGAACATTAGTTTAAACATTTTTGTCAGTATGAAAACGGGCAGCAGGACATGCATGTATACTTGCGATCATGTTTCCTAAACGGCATTCAATAGGAAAATCAAAGAATCGTGAAAATAGCGACAGACACTCTTCAATTCAAATTAGTTTTATTAGCATTATCATTCAGCCAATATATTACATAATGATACAATTATTTACAGATATATATAGGAATAAATATTGACATATTTTAAAGAAAAAAAATATACAGAATGTTGAAATGGCATGATTTCAAATGCAGGAGAGGCCATAATAAGTCTGGTGAACTTCGCGCATTACCCCACCTAACAATAAACAAGAATATCTATGTCTTTCTGTCTGTTTCTGTCTGTCTCTCTGTCACTCTCTCTAATTTTGCTACTTATATGTCTAAAAGTGAAAAGAAAAGTCACACAAGTATACCCTCGTTAACTTGTCTGTATGTCTGCCCGTCTTTGTATCGCTCTCTCTTTATCGTCCTTATAGCCACATATGGCGGTAGACGTTTCATATAGAAGTCCCATTGATGCAGATGAGGTATTACAATTGATTCCGTCATGCGCTGTATGACGTTGTGCAATAGTGCTTGACGGAATGAATGGAAATAGCTCATTTGCATCAATGGGACTTATATATGAAACGTCTACCCATATAACTACACATTGTTTTGATGAAATCATATTTCGTTTGAATCTGAGACGAATATATCCAACAGAGATTCGAAGCAAGTAACTAATGGATTGTTTGCAGCGTGCAGCGTCTGGTACGGTATTATTATGTTAATTCAACGATTCCCTCGACTGATCGAGAAGCAGTAATCGTTATTCAATACAACACGTGCGTGTTATTTGTCAAAACGCCTTGAACACAGTTTAGTACTCAATGACTTTTGCATATAAGCCGTGGAATAACTTAAAATGACCCCACTTTTGTACACTCATTTGTCGACTATAGGTAGAATTTGCTCAAATTCAATGTTTAATGACATTCTTGGATATCTTCAAAATATACTGATATAATTAAAATGTATATTTTCTCTTTCAATATCATAAGAATTGAAACAAATTTGGACCAGTTTATTTCTCAAACTCATATTTTTTTAACAGAATAGGATCTAATTGGACATTTATTTGAATTTTGACTTATGTCTTCAGAGAATGGAGTTATTGATGACATGGTCAAACCCATAAAGTGTTAATGTGAGCCGGTGTGGCAGGAGATATGGTCCGCCGGTCTCACAGTCCGGGAACAATGGCGAACAATAGGGCCATCGTTCATTAATTGACTCTTCACGTAACATTAGTTTTCACGCTTTATTCCGTTGTCGTCTATGTAGCCCGGACTGTGGTTCCTACCGCACCATATCTCTTTTCACACCGGTCCTAATGATAATTATATTCATGTTAGGTCATGAATTGAAGCACAAAATTGGGTAAAAGTGCTTGATTTGCAGGATACCTTGCTCAAAGAAACTACGAGTGCTCACAGCGCCACCGTGCGGCCAAGTCATGCAAGCCGAAACAGACCTGGTTCGATATGCTCGAGCTGTTAACAATGGACTACAGCTTTGCTTCCGATCCCTATTAGGTATATTCGTCTCAGTTTGAATGAAATCCGTGCAAGTCTCTTATTTTTGGTAATCGACACTACTCCTCCGTGAGTTTCCATTGTGTAAATATACACACTCACTCGTAATATAAAACACTGAATCCAATACTCTTGAACCTTAAGTTCAACTCGTTATGTTTACGATATTTCACATTCAACCATCTCTCACTTTACGGTAAACGTTATTCAAACCATATTCTGGGGCATAGATTTACAAATATCTCGGTAATAGCAGATTTTGTTGTTGTCTGATCTTGTTTTATGTTTTGTTTTCTTTTAGGAAGTACACACAATGTGAATTTATTTCTCTATATCATTTAAAATTGATTTATGAAAGATACCTTCAGTTGTTTGTAGCATTTGAAATCAATTTGGCTAAAACACAAACACTTATGCAAATAGTGATATTTTGAAATATGCCTCATCGTGTGTAACCATACAATTGCACAATGCAATTTTAAATATACATTCTTTCTTTCTTTCTTTCAAATTAATACGATGGCGATATTCACATAACAAATTCAGAAATATGCTTCACTTTTTTGAGCAAATCACACTAAGAAGGCAAGGCCCTAGCATGACGCGACACCTTAATCGGAACACTTGAATCAAGTTTGTATAAGACGTCTCTCACTGTGTCTGAATTAGTTGGTATTGTTATAGCAAAGAGTAACGACCTCACACTGATTAGTAAGTTGTAACAGTATCTCTTGAAAACGCCTTTCAGGTTTTGTAGCTGTACCTCAGAAACCTGAACAAACGCCCCCTGAACCATGTATGTATATATTGTGTTGGCTTCGATCGTACTGATAGCTTTGGTAAACGTAAAAGGGTTTTTGTAGCAGACTGGAGCTTTTATGCCATAGGCAGGCTCCATTTATCTCCAGAAATTATGATAACTTTCGGAACGTAAACTATATAAACCTTTACCAAAGTTGTCAGGAAAGTCAAAATGGGATATTTCTCAATCTCATTTCAATGGATGTAACGTGAAAAAGAGGTTGAAAATGGATACGAAACTCAGCCTATGTTAGATAGGTGGTCCACCCTTCCATTGGATATATCTATCGGGACTTTGGGCTCAAGCTGCATTTTTATAAAGCAAGCCATCATTAATAACATCGGGGCGAATTAATTGCTTGTTATATTCTCCTTGATGTTTTACCACTTTATTATCAGCGAGTTTCGATGGGAAAATAAATAAGCTGTAAAATTAAAAGTAAGGTAGTATTAAGGTAATACGGGTATTCCAAAGTTTGGGTCTAGATACCTTAAAGGAGAACCCGTACAACGAATAATATCAAACAACATATTCTGTAAAATAATTATTGACCACATATCGAGTGGTTTCATAAAAAAACAGGATTGTATTAACCATAACAATGAATTAAAACCATCTAGTCTGACCATGCGCTATTTAAAATTCGCGCTATTGTATAACGTGTTATGCGACACGGTCGGCACGCTTGCGTCATACATGCCACAGTAAATGCACATTATGAAAGCATCACGTGGGAAGGTGTATGACGCTACTGTGCCGTCAATATCGCATAACACATACACATACCCATATACACTAGCGCGAAATTCAAATAGCGCATGGTCAGACAAAATGTTTTAATTCATTTTTATGGTTATTATAATTCCGTTTTTCCGTAAAACCACTCGATATGTGTTCAATAATTATTTTTATAGCGTATATTGTATTATTTATTCTTAGTACGGTTCTCCTTTAATGTTCCAATGTAAAAAAGTGGTCGATGTTACACAACCACTCAAACGACGGCATTGTTGTCATTATTTTTGTGAATTTAAGTTTAGGATCTTTGGATAATACTAGTCTTTGCATGCATTGTCAAATTCAAAGATGATCGGACGAATGATGTATTTTTCATATCCATTTTGACATTTTCGTCCCGGTTTCTGTGTTTGTTTTTTAGATGAGGATGAACCATGTGTACCGTTACGGTGTGTAGATGAAATATGTACATGTATATAATCATTTACCATACAACGAAGTCGTCATTTGAAATTGCACAGACCACATGGTCACACAGTATTTCAGTGCTGGGAAGACATGGGTAGATGTATTTCGCGCCACACATGATGGATAATAAATCGCTTATAGTTCATTACAGACGTAAAACTACAAATTTTTATATCAATAACATAAGACACGACGCATGATCTTTTTATTAAGGTTGATCAAAGGTCAACAGGACTTCGTAAACAAAAATGTCACAGAACATTTGTGTGCTCCTTTTGTACTTGACTGAATTAATATCCGTTTATCTCAATAGAAATGTGTTGGTTTTGACTAAAATGGAAAATCACACCTGACGTCACTAAGGCACTGTCGCAGTTTCTGGATTGCCTAAAGGCGTATTTCATGATCTTAACACCTTCATATTTGTTTATGGTTGACAAGATATCCTCAGGAAGAAGTTATTTCCAATATTTCTGTTGATTCTGGCAGTGCGTATATGAGCGAATGTTCATATCACGCTTCCCCTTTTTTTTTTTTTTTTTTTTTGTATGACGCTACTGTGCCGTCAATATCGCATAACACATACACATACCCATATACACTAGCGCGAAATTCAAATAGCGCATGGTCAGACAAAATGTTTTAATTCATTTTTATGGTTATTATAATTCCGTTTTTCCGTAAAACCACTCGATATGTGTTCAATAATTATTTTTATAGCGTATATTGTATTATTTATTCTTAGTACGGTTCTCCTTTAATGTTCCAATGTAAAAAAGTGGTCGATGTTACACAACCACTCAAACGACGGCATTGTTGTCATTATTTTTGTGAATTTAAGTTTAGGATCTTTGGATAATACTAGTCTTTGCATGCATTGTCAAATTCAAAGATGATCGGACGAATGATGTATTTTTACCATTTACCATACAACGAAGTCGTCATTTGAAATTGCACAGACCACATGGTCACACAGTATTTCAGTGCTGGGAAGACATGGGTAGATGTATTTCGCGCCACACATGATGGATAATAAATCGCTTATAGTTCATTACAGACGTAAAACTACAAATTTTCTATATCAATAACATAAGACACGACGCATGATCTTTTTATTAAGGTTGATCAAAGGTCAACAGGACTTCGTAAACAAAAATGTCACAGAACATTTGTGTGCTCCTTTTGTACTTGACTGAATTAATATCCGTTTATCTCAATAGAAATGTGTTGGTTTTGACTAAAATGGAAAATCACACCTGACGTCACTAAGGCACTGTCGCAGTTTCTGGATTGCCTAAAGGCGTATTTCATGATCTTAACACCTTCATATTTGTTTATGGTTGACAAGATATCCTCAGGAAGAAGTTATTTCCAATATTTCTGTTGATTCTGGCAGTGCGTATATGAGCGAATGTTCATATCACGCTTCCCCATAGGGTTGTAATTTCTGTCCGTTTACGGACAGAAAATGCAAAATCGCGAATTTTCTCTAGAGTAGATGAAATTTGCATGTAAGATTGGACACAAATGATATGCGCCAACTGTTAAGATAATATAAAGTAGTGGACGAGGCTATGGATCACGAAATGCCCCTTTAAGTATTCAGCCTGAACGTGTTGAACAATTGGTTTCTGCATAGCAACCGAGCCATGGCTTGTCTCAAGAGGTTTCCCGTTACCTAAATACATTATCTTAGATTTGGTAACATCAATCGTATTTGACCATGTTGACTGAACAAGGATCCATAATGCAATGTTTCTTTTTATCAAATTTTATTTAAAAAAATCTAGCAAGTTAATACGGCTTATCTAACAATATTGTTATTTTTCACCATAATTTAACATTTGCAATACTGGCGGGCATATGATTGCATTTTGACTTAACTCTTTTAAAATGGTGTCGTTTCATTAGTAGAAAGTATTTTGACGTGTACTGTATTTTTAATATTAGGGGGAACACATTTCTAGTTCACTGTAAAACTTGAAAAAGTACGTTTTGTTAATTTGGGATGGTGCGCCGTGGATACTTTTAAAGTATGATTTTAGGTAGCATTAGTGTTGTCGTTGTTCAGCCTGTTCCAAATATGTCACGTATGTAAGAAAACTTATCTGTTCCAGACATTGGGCTTTTCAATGGCCTATTGTACATGTGAAGCGAAACATTTCAGTGGTTTTCTAGGTATGGTGTATCTATGTAGTAGCCTGTGTGAAGGCAAGTGTCGAATATCAACCAAGAAACTTGGCGATGGAAAGCATCGAGTCTTGCAACATTGTTTTGCAAGGCAGTGGCAACGACCTGACATTTTCGACTGGGCAGACATAGGTCTCTTCCTATTTTAATGTATTTTCAGTAAGTTGTTTTTTTGATTTTCTATTGAGTGTGGAATGTAACTTCTGGTTTCTGCCTCTATAATGCTATACCATTCTTGCGAGCGAATGCAAGAAGTTCATTCATGTCCCAAATACACTCACAGCGTCAGCCGGAAGCCACACAGCAAGGAATCTTTCTTAATACTCACAATACCCACATCCACGTATTTATTTTGGCGAGATCATATTTCCTTTGAATGAAACCCACGTTAGTCACGTATTTTGCTGTGTCTAACACTGCTCCTAAGTAAGCTCAACTTACGTCAATATGCACAATCACCCTTGAACACCAAGGGCTGAATGCAATGCCCGTGTAACGTAAGTTTCAACGATTTTGTTTGCAATCTCTTAAATCAATTATCTTTCACTTTACGGTAAACCATAATCCTCACCAAAGCTATTTCAAATCCACTCCTATTTCCAGTAGTTCAGCGATAGATCAATAGATTTGCATATGACCCTGCAGGAAATGTTTTTTGATGGTTTCTTCGTATGCAACATTGACCTACTGATTCCAAGTCTTGACGATGCAACTTTTGCGTCCTTGAGTATTTGAGATATGGAATTAGGTAAATGAACAGGGGTCAAATTTGTAAACGTTTCATACGGGATTAAAAGGTGTATAGACATGTTCATCTGGTTCTAATGACTAAAAAAGACAATTACCTTTAACAACGTAGGCTTAAAATGGTTCAAGGTCACCCTGAGTTAAAAATATATAATGCACTGATTTCTCTCAAAAGGGCTCAAATTCTTCATGCTTATAGATAGTGATGTAAAATACATGTTATGTGATGTGTTTGAAATTGGGGATAAATGTTTACCCCATAAATGTTTGAGCTTGAACAGTTTTTGGCCTGTGGTGCGAATCATAAAGGTTTGTAGATATAGGAAACTACTGTATACCTTTCACAGACTCCCAAACAGTATAGTCCAAAATGTTGTAGCCCGCTTAGCTTAGTTCACATTCCCGTTCACTTCTTTGTTGCTTGTGCTAAACAATCTTCACTGTGGAAGATACTTTCGACATGTTGTCAGTGCCTATAGCTATTTTACTACTTGGAGACTCTGACATGTATACTTTGACAGACTAATGGCTTCTGGCAAATTTGGTATCATTGAGAATAAACAAGTAGACATTCAAAATATAGTGTCCATACTTGATAGGAATACAGTCTAATAAGATCAAATATACAACAAGCTACAACAGCAGAATAATAAAAGGGGAATTTACAAAGGGTAATTTGAAAAACTAATTTGCGAAGGGTAATTTGAAAAACACAATGGCTACCATATTAGGAAAATACCATAGTCTTGCAACTCCTATGATTAAAATTCTTGGCGGCATGGCTCACCTGATGGAGAGTGTGGAAGAATTGAACATTGGTTTAAACATTTTTGTCAATATCTAAACAGACATGCATGTATACTTGAGATGATCACGTTTCCTAAACAGTATTCAATAGAAAAATTCAAAGAATCGTGAAAATATAGCAGGCAGGTTACCCTCTACCTATCTTTCTCTGTCTGTCCCTCTCCCGTCTAAAATAATATTTCGTTTGAATGAAATCTGCGCAAGACTCGTATTTTGTTTGGTAATCGACACTACTCCTCCGTGAGTTTCCATTGTGTAAATATACACACTCACTCGTAATATCAAACACTGAATCCAATACTCTTGAAACTTAAGTTCAACTCCTTATGGTTACGATCTTTCACATTTAATCATCTCTCACTTTACGGTAAACGTTATTCTAACCATATTCTGGGGTATAGATTTACAAATATCTCGGCAATAGCAGATTTTGTTGTTGCCTGTTCTTGTTTTATATTTTGTTTTCTTTTAGGTAGTACACACAATGTGAATTTATTTCTCTATATCATTTAAAGTTAATTTATGAAAGATACCTTCAGTTGTTTATAGCATTTGAAATCAATTTGGCTAAAACACAAACACGTATGCAAATAGTGATATTTTGAAATATGCCCCATCGTGTATAACCATACAAATTGCACAATGCAGTTTTAAATATACATTTTCTTTGAAATTAATACGATTGCGATATTAACAAAATATCACATAACAAATTCAGAAAGAAGCTGCACTTTTGAGCAAAACACACTAAGAAGGCAAGGCCCTAGCATGACGCGACACCTTAATGTGAACACTTGAATCAAGTTTGTATAAGACGACTCTCACTGTGTCTGAATTAGTTGGTATTATTATAGCAAAGAGTAACGACCTCACACTGATTAGTAAGTTGTAACAGTATCTCTTGAAAATGCCTTTTCAGGTTTTGTAGCTGTAACTCAGAAACCTGAACAAACGCCCCCTGAACCATGTGTGTGTATATTGTGTTGGCTTCGATCGTACTGATAGCTTTGGTAAACTTAAAAGGGTTTGTAGCAGACTCAAGTTTTCATGCCATAGGCAGGCTCCATTTATCTCCAGAAATTATTGTAACTTTCGGAATGTAAACTCTATGAACCTTTACGAAAGTTGTCAGGGAAGTCAAAATGGGATATTTCTCAATCTCATTTCAATGCATGTAACGTGAAGAAGAGGTTCACAATGTATACGAAACTCGCATTCAGCCCGTGTTAGATAGGTGGTTCACCCTTTCATTGGATATATGTATCGGGACTTTGGACTCAAGCTACATTTTTATAAAGCAAGCCATCATTAATAACATCGGGGCGAATTAATTGCTTGTTACTTTTTAATTTTACAACTTATTCATTTTTCCATCGAAACTCGCTGGTAATAAAGTAATAAAACATCAAGGAGAACATAAGGTAGTATTAATGTAATACGGTATTCCAAAGTTTGGGTATGGACACCTTTTGTCATGAATGTCACAAAGCGGACGATGTCACACAACCACTCAAAAGACGGCATTATTGTCATGATTTTTTTGTGAATTTAAGTTTAGGATAAGTTTGAATAATAAGTTTGAATAATACTAGTCTTTGCATGCATTGTCAAATTCAAAGATGATCGGACGAATGATGTATTTTTCATATCCATTTAGATATTTTCGTTCCGGTTCCTGTGTTTGTTTTTAATGTCTATTTTCAGATACAGTATAAATTACGCTAAGTATTGCACTCTTCCAAGATATTAATTTGTTTACTTTCAACCATAACGTTCAAAAAAAGTACAAAAGGAACCATGAGTACACCAATTAAATAAAGAGTTTCGAGGTGACAGAATCGAACCCACGACTATATTCGTGTACTCGACTGAGCCTTTATCCATAAAATTACCAATTAACACACAGTTTAAACTGTTGTGTTATAACCATTTCGCACTACAGTGTTTTTTTTTTGAGTAATAACATGTTTCAATATATAATTAACCATTTAAAATAGTTCTTCTAAAATAAAGTTTGACAAGTTTGACAATTTTACTGCATTTCAGTATGTGCTATTTTGGTATTTTAAGTTTGATTTCCAGAACTGGCAGAGTTGATGTTGTTTGTTCTTTAAAATGTTGATAAATAATGGATTACGGGAGTCTAGACATACTCTTATGTTATTTGAGTTCTCGACGGGAAACGATCAAATTTAAAGCAACATAAACAGAACGTAAGCGCAAAGAGTCTCACATGGGTAAAATGGTTATCATGCAGTATTCTCCACCTAGCCCATGCGGACACGTCGCGATTGCGTAATAATTACGCTTTCCATGTTCTAAAGTACTCTAAGCTGGGAGACAACAAAAAATTGTAGAGAGCAAACAAATAAGAGACATTTGAAATATCACCAAAATAGTATAGTGAGCACCAGGAGAGCAAATAACAAGACCGAGAGTGTCTCGGAAGCTGTGGTACTTGATTCTCCGAAATGACTTGGTTTATTCGCTTTCAAGTTTTGGTATTTAGCTGATCAAAAACTTCCTTTACCCAAGGGTATTTTTGGGAAATCTGTTGATTGGATGTTGTAATTTTAATTCTGATATAACCAGCGCTATGTAATTGCCATTGGCAGCAAAATTCACAGCGCTTTGCATTCCTTGGTAAAAGGCGTTATGTTAATCCATTATTCTGTACTTATTATTATTATAATTATTAAGTGCATATCCTGCAATATTTAAGACCATCTTTTATATTGAAATTGAAAGACTCTTTCTGATTTTGAACAGATTGTTACTGAATAAGAATATGAGGAAATATTCTGATGATTTCCCATAATTTGCTCTTGGTAGTAACACTGCAAAAATTAAGAATATGGGAATTGATGGGGTAGTGTATATGTATCGCTTAGTTTAGAAAGAGAATCTGCACAATCAAACTGTTTCCCTTTCATTAGTGCCATGCAAGAACTGCAACTACAGTATTATTTGGTTGACAGAATCAATATTTTAATTCGCATGTTTAATTGAAAATAATGTGACAGTTTATGTTATGAATCGTGTTGCACACAAATATATGGTTTTATATATGGTATGGTTTTTTTTCTCACTCTCTCTCAAATTCAAGAAGAAAAAATGGCCCGCATTTTGAAGTGTATGGTATGGTTTTTTAGTTTTAATTACAATACCTAAATGAATGTACATGTCTTTCCAGTTATTTTAAAGGCAATTCTTTAAATATGTGAAACATTCTGTTTCAATGTACGCTCTATTCCTTTACCTTCTTGGTACAAAGAATTATGATATTGTATAGTTTCGATCCAATTATGTTCAATTTGACGTACTGTTTTAGATACCTATCTCAAAAATGACTCAAAATTAATTAGTATCAATATTAAAAAGAAAGAAGAAAAAAATGGAATTTCTACTACCTTGTTTACTCGAATTATTAAATTCTGTCGTCCACGTCAATCACACTCTTACAACAAAATTAAAGACTTCCAATAACTCATCGTTGTTACCATATCTCGTACTGAAAGGAGCCCCGGGCATACCTACATACATCGTTTCGTTTGTCGACATGTTGCACTAAAACCTATCAAAATGCCAATCTGTCATGATATGGGCAAATGTATGTCTCCGTGAATATCATCGATGTCCTGTGTGTATGACAGGAGACTCTGGGTAATACAACAAGATAAAGAATAAAGAGAAGATAAGTGAGCAAAGAGGGTAAGTTCTAGAAGAGCATTAGTTTTCAGTGCAGAGGCAACGAAAGTATCACCAGAAGGTTTTGCAATGAAATGACACAGGAATTGATTTTGTTCCAGTAAAATCTGTACGTGTATGCATTTGTAGTTGAAAAGTTATGCGCTAATCAAATACTAATCATACAGAATCAGTTCAGCATATTTTCGAAAAAGTATTACATCTCTACCTATCTGCGAGGTATGTAGTTCAAACTAACTTTTTAACGCAGTCAAGAACAGTATCAATTATTGCATATAAAATTATTACGACTTTTGTTTCAAATATCCAGGAATTGTCATGAATTTTATAAACTTTTTTGTAATTTTGTATTTGTTTTAAGTAGAAATAAAAATTAACTAAATTTAGGATTTTGTAATGGGTATATCAACACATTATTTATAACACTGGTTGGCATTTTACAAATCTCCCATGTTATCGAAACTTTTGAAAAACGTGCCACTTTACTTCGGAAAAGGCTTTATCAAAATATGACTTCATCGTATTGATAACTGAATTGAAAAAATGATCAAATTATTGCAATTTGCCATGAGTTTTGCAAATTTAAACACATCCTACGGCTAGCCCTGATGTTCAGCATTTTCAATACTTGGCACGTCCTTGAAAATATATCAGAAATTATAATGTCTTCTTTAAATCAAATGGATATTCGTCTTTGAAACAACTATAGTCAAATTGGCCAAAAACAATTCTTCACAATGAAGACCAATGCAGATTATCTTGGACAAATATCGGAATGTTTTCTATAAAATTATCATAACTTCAATTTTAGTAAGTCTATTGCAACTTTGGTGATATACAACCCTTCGTCTTCTTTAGTTTGGATAGGTACGGGTGCCTCTATAAATGTGGAAGTAGGACACATAGGTACGCCAATGTTCGCAAAAATGGGACAAAAGCTAAAAGCTAAATTTGAGTGATATTCAACACAAATTTGCCCCATTTAAAAAAAATGCCCACTTTTAGGATAAGTGGTACTTTTTCGTCCCAGATTGAGGAAATTGACCTAATTTTAGGCAAATTTTGAAAATGTAACACTTTTTGATATAAAATGGGGTGGTTCATATAAAAGAAGGTCGAAAATGAGACCCATATTGGCGCCATGTCCCCATAGGCGGGAAATAGATTCAATATATGCTCCCGGCTTTTTGACTGGTCCGTATAATCATCTCCCGGATTTTTAAGTTGGGGTAAGATTAAAAATGTCTTTTCTGTCTATAAAAGTCATGCATTTTATTACTTGAGCAAAAACTTTTTCATCTTTGTTTCTTACCTGGATTTCATCATACTTTTATTCAGTTCATTGCCCCACTTCTGACTTAGGATAAATTAATCTAAAACTTTTTACCCTTTTGACTTCTACCCTTCCAAAATGTTTGCCGAAACATCTTGTCATCTCCACCTTTTAAGAATTTCTGTCAATGTACATCCCCGTATTGTCATCCCCAGTGTCCACGTGACCTGTGAACTACAGATTCACATACCTGTACTTGATGCATGCAATTTGTCCAGGTGAATATTGTTTGACGTCTCTCCAAAGTTGTTGGCCGATAATCCTGAAATCGCTTCATCTCTCTACATTTGAAACATGTTAAAAATGTCATTAAAATAACAAAAGATTTGACTGGCCAGCTGGGACCACAACCGTTTTAAAACACGTTTTTTTTTTACAGTCATTGCACGTTTCGAGTCCCTTCTTTACAGTTATTTGCACGTTTTGAGTCCCGGCTAACAGTCAAAACGTCGTTATTTAAGATCATTTTTAACAGTGAATACGACAAATGGAGCACTATTCGAAGGGTTAGCGTTCCTCATTAAAAAATTACAATGGTGTAAATAGGGAATGGAAATCCCAGGTTGGAGTTTGATATATATCTGAATCATCTGCTCATCATGCTCATATCTTTAACAAAAAACCACAATCAAAGCCATAAAAGATTTAAATTATAACTACGGAAATAACAGAATTCAATGACCGCAGTTTTTGTCGCTATTCTTTCTATTCATCGGAAGCATACTCTTAAGCAAAAAGGTCTTAGGTTATAGTCATCGTTTCCAGTTGTAAGTGAAATATTTTGATATGAATACAATAAGAATGCAAAAACGGATGTTTTGAGACAATTTCAAGCAGCGCGCGGATCCATGTGGGGTGCCGGGGTGCCTTGGAACCCCCCCCCCCCACCGCCGGATTTTATTTGAAGGAAACATTAAATGAATAGAGAAAGAAGAGAGCGAAATGGACACTGAGTTGGCTTGAAATTTTGACTAAAAAAAGCTTACAGATTCTTATCGCTCCAGAAAAACGTGGAAAGGAAACAAACCGTTCGCCGTTCGACTCATCCAGCCTTAGTGAGTCGGACATAGACAGGACTCCCAATTCGTGACTGAAAATCACTACGAAATTCAAATATAACTGCTTTTTACCATCGATAAGAAGAAAAAACTGTGTTAAATACGCGCATGGCGTCAATCGGTATGGAACGAGGGGGCATGAGGGGCACATTACCAATGGAGGATCGGGGCCGTCGGCCCTTCCCTCATCGAAAAAAAAAAAAAAAATCAATGTGACAATGACACTTACTTACGCTTGGGGAAAATACTCGTGTAAACACATAAATTTCCCCAAAATTATCCGCTACCTAGAGGCCCGGCCTTAGAGGAATTACAGTACAGACCCGTTTTCAGTGCAGGGCCTATTTGGGTGATCGTCTCGCCCAAATTTTACTTCTTTCCTGACAACGGCCAGCACGACGGAGCACGTGCACCAAAAACTCCCAATCCAACCGAATTAGAGCGCGGGTCGGTACTATAAAGAAAAATTTGGTATAATTCTCAAAACAAACAAAAAATAGGCTTAAGCCAACTTTGTGTTTGGTCTTTAAAAAAAATCATTGGAATGTGGCGAAACCATATTAAATTTGTGTTATGGTCTTTTCTCGAACTAGAAGTTTAATGATTGTGGCCGACCCGCTTCGCGTCTTTTTTCTTGTAAAAAAATTGAAAATTACAAATTTTGAGCAAATGATGGAAATCAAATAATTTTGTTAATGTTCTTCAAAATTATTTTGTTGAAAACACTCCGGACTTATTTACCATTGACTTGTTTTTTTTGGGTTTACTATAACATATGGATGCCTGAATGGTCCATTCAATACATGTTTTGGGAAAAAAGTGGAGTGTGTGCTTTCATGTTATAAAACCACTCAGTCGGTAAACAAAAGTTGACCAATCCGTCTTTAACAGTCCAGATTTACTCAAAAAGTAAGAATTAGATGTTGAAAATTACTGTGAATAGGCCACCTAGAAAATTAGATCACAGTTATGTTTTTTTTTTCGATGGATCCGCAATAAACTTTGAGTTTCTATTTATTCACAACTTTTAAGGTGTGTGATAACCATTATGGATTTGATTCGCAACGCTTGGCGTGGTATTATTATACTTTTTAGCCTATTTGGTATGATTGTGAAATTAAAGAGGGCCGGGAGAGGAGTAAAGGTCTAGACATGTATTTCTCCAAGATAGGTAGAAGTGACACAAATCAATACAGTCCATAAGATACTTGACCAGTGAATAAAATATCAAAACACAAACTTGATCGGGAGGGAATTTCCAATAGTACTGATCTTGTCACCCTGCACGCTTTTCAACGGGAAAATTGCCCGACATAGGTATTATCTTTGATTTCAATATGCTTTTGTTTAACTTCTAGATCCTCTAGGTGGTCAACATGTCAATTTTTCAAGAATTTACAACTGACTGCACACTTGCAGAAAAAAGTGCGAAAGAGGTTCTAAACTTGTCCTCTATATGGCACTTTCTAAGGTTCTTCAACGAACCAAAACGAGTTCTTTAATTCCTGTATAGCACCTTTTAGGCTCATGAAAGTCAATTCTGAGTTTATTGTTACTTTTTACGCCTGGTTGTTGAGGTGACTTTTTCATTTTTCATTATTTCAAATTTATAAAAAAAATAGGTTTTACAAACAAACATATATCTTTCCAATTGCTAAACATATAGAGGACAAAAAAGTTCTAATTTGCATTTTCTTTTTCTTGAGAATGTATTAAAATTTAAATGCTTGTTTGAGATTTTAGGTGCATGATTTTCAGTATTGTAGAAAAAAATAATTCTAAAGATTTTATATAAAGGCGACTCTCTGGGTCTGAATTCAGGACATTTTCATTGATTAATCGAAAGAGCATACCTTGAAATACTTTTCTCTAAGGGATCTAATTCAGCCTATGAGGAGTCAGCTCCAGGTGGGAGATGCTCACCAGGTTCAATACCGATAGATGTTACTTGGTTGATGGAAAGTCTTCTTTACATAAGGCGACTCTCTTGACCTTCTTAGAGACCGTTTCAAGGGGTTGGACTTTGTTTAAGAAACTCTCTCTGGATTTAAGGCGGTTGGCGGCAGGAAACGACTTCCCAATATGGAGTGCCCAGTTAGAGTAACCTCGAACTACCGCAGACATAGGGTGTTTCACATTAGATACTTGGCAGCTACGCTTTTGCATGCTCGCTACGCTACGACGGATGTCCGGTGGAGCAATTCCTGCTAGGATGTATAAGTTTTCCGTTGGTGTTGGACGGAGGCATCCTGTGATAAGCCGGCAGGAGGCATTTAACGCTGAATCAAGCTTCTTGGCATGCGTTGATCTTTCCCATACAGGGCAGGCATACTCTGCACATGAGTAGCACAGGGCAAGTGCCGTCGATCTTAGGGTATGTGGGTGAGCACCCCATCTTGTGCTAGTGAGTTTGTTCAAGATGTTATTGCGTGAACATACTTTACTCTTCGTCTTCTCGATGTGGGTCTTATAAGCGAGAGTGCGGTCCAAGGTAACTCCTAGGGTTATCACAGTGTTCCAGGGGTGTTCCAGACCAGGTAACTTTAAACTGACGTTTGGTTTCACGGTTGCGTAGATGGAAGCACACACCTGTGTCTTAGATGGATTTGCACGTAGGTGGTTTTCCTAATAATAAGGAGTGAGTTCATCCAAGCTTTGGAGAGTCTCTCTTCAACAACTGTGAAGTCGGTATCTTATGCGCTAATTCCAAGATCGTCTGCATAAATAAAACGACAGGTTCCTGCACTCCTAGGTTGGTCGTTGGTATAGATGTTGAACAGGAGAGGTGCAAGCACACGTCCTTGT
Organism: Ophioderma brevispina; assembly: GCA_023653785.1. NCBI lineage: Eukaryota > Metazoa > Echinodermata > Ophiuroidea > Amphilepidida > Ophiodermatidae > Ophioderma > Ophioderma brevispina. The sequence continues at coordinate 76,214 of JAMKCH010004245.1, forward strand.
GGTAGACCATTCTGAGCCTACGCCATCGGCTCTTCTTCGCTTATAGCTGAACAAAGAACATCCTGTTTGCCAGCAATCCTCGGATAAGCTCGGTCAAACGAATGTCGTTGGTAATTTCCAGAATCTTATGGAGTAGGCATCTGTGATTAACAGTGTCGTATGCTGCTGATAGGTCGACGAACACAGCTCCGGTTACCATACCCTTCTCGAAATCATCCTCAATGTGACTTGGCTTGTTGTTGATTTGCCTGGCCGGAAACCTGCTTGTACTGGTATGAGGTGTTCGTCTATCACAGGTGCGATACGATTGAGCAGGATATGTTCAAAGAGCTTGTAGGTATGGCTGAGGAGTGATATAGGTCTGTAACTCTTGGGATTGGATGGATCTTTCCCAGGCTTTAGGAGTGCCATAACATGTGCTTTCCTCCAGATCTTTGGGAACCTGCGGGAAATAAGGCAGCAATTGTAGAGCTCAAGAAGCCATTCCTTTGTTACTGGACCGAGATTTTTTAGCTGCTCAGTTGAGATGTTGTCAAGGCCTACTGCTTTTCCTGGTTGAAGTTTAGCAATACCGGATTCCAATTCGTCGATGTTGAAAGGGCGAGCGAAACCATGGTCACCACTATACCTCTTATAGTCTAGTTTGATTTTCTTGGGTTCCTTGCTGCACTTGCCATTTAAAAGCAGTTGGTGGGCAACTTGGTTGGGTGTGACATTTGGCTGCTGTGGAGGTTCTGTTGGATCCCCTCGAAGCTTTCGGTTGGTACTCCGTGCTTTCATGCTGTTATGGGTCATATCGGTGGATTCAATTAAAGTATGCCGGGTTTTGATCTTTTCCTGGGAGATCCTCTCCGAAACTTCCTCACCTTTAGCAGCTGTTTCAGCCGAAAACGGATCAGCTTCAAACATGGTGATATACTCTTGATATTCTCTAGCACATTCCTTGGAAAGGCCTGGTATATATTCCGTCCTACAGCCTCTGGGTATGAATCTCCGGGCAGTCTTGTTCACTGGCAAATTTGTCATAGTTATGGGGTTTTGGAGCAATCTCTTCACGTTCTGATCCAGGTCATCAGTGATTCCAGTCTGCTTTCCTGTAGTTAAAGCGACGCTTAAAAGGCACTTTGTTTGGTCTTACTGCAGCGTTGACTTGGATACCGATTGGTCGATGTTGAGTTAGTGGAACATGATCCAGAACAATCTTGCTACACAAGTTAGAGATGTTTTTACTAACAATAGCTAGATCAGGGTTGTAACCTCTCTTCCAACGGGCACTATGAAATGATGGCGGCAGTTTATAGTCGTGAAGGAGACGTAGATGTTGACTGTCTATCCATTCCTCGACAGCTTGTCCGTCTTTGTTAGTTTCATTGTAGCCCATTGGGTACTATGGCTGTTGAAATCGCCAATGAAGAAGTAGGGTTTGGTGGAATTCCCAAGACTGAGTTGAGGGTGCTTGAAGTCTACTGATGGAGTTTGTAGACGGATGTAACTATGACAGAGCTAAGCTCAATGGTGAGGACTTCGATGTTGTTGTCATCAGACATTGAGGTTGCTTCTATTGCGGTGCCTGTTCTCACAAATATAGCACTTCCATATTGTCGATGTGGTCTCTCGGTGGCAAGGACCATTCCTGGTATGGTTGGGCGGTGGTTATCGATTCCTCTGTGGGTTTCTGCAGAAATAGGACATCGCATTGGAGATTGTTACACAAATCAGATAATTATTTACTTCAGATTCTGAAATAAACTGTCCTATGATTTACTATCATATTTGGCTTGAAATTCAAACTAGAACCCGCTGTGACCAAAATGCACATATGGGGTTTTAGCACTGGGCCCTTTTTGCATTTGACCTCTAGGTTGCGTTCATACTTGACTGCAATATCCGGTCACTTCTGGCTTGACTTGAAGTGCACCCACTGCAATGGCAAGTTTGTTTTCAACTTTGTTGCAGTACTGCAGCCGTATGGGCAGAGACTGTTATCCAGGCAATGCAGAGGAAGTATGAACATGATGACCGACCTTTAGAAATAAGTAGAAAATAAGTGATATGAACATTTCCCCATCAACTCCCCATCAAAAATGCAGAGCTTCCGCGCTTTCGCGGGAGGGGGGGGGGAGCGAGGACACCCCTCCCACACCCACCCCTGGCGCCATGGCTGCGCCTCATCTTGCGTCTCTCTTGGCACCCCCCTCCAGTCAGGGCCTGGATCCGCCCCTGATTTCAAGGTCATTATTGTAATACAAATTCCGAAATTACCAAATTTTTCTAATTACGATGATTATTTAATGAAGTACTTTGCAAGGTTCGGCACTTGGCATGTTTTGGTTTTAGTATTTAGTACCATTTCCCTTACTTTCGTAAAAATGATAATAAAATAAACCATCAGTTACTATGTAATACACCAGAACTATCTTTTATATTTACATGAAATCGGTTTTATTAAAGTATATTTTGATCCGGTTTATTAAAGTATTATTCTTAATGAAGTCTCAAAAGTACTTGATTTAAAAACAAATAGAAATCCCACTTTTTATTCTATAGGAAAGTTTATGAATTCCAACAGCACACACACACCCACCCCACAAATGTGTTGGTAGAGCTAAATGACTATAATTTGCTTTTTAAATAGAGACTGTCTCAAGAGGTTTCACGTTTCCCTAAATACATTATCTTAGGTTGGTAACATCAATCGTATTTGACTGAACAACTTGCCATCAAGATAGTTGTTGTAATGTTTCTTTTTCTCAAAATTTCACCCATACCAAATTTATAAAAATCTATAAGTTAATACGATTTATCTAACATATTATTTTTCACCATAATTTAAAATTTACAATACTGACGGCATATGATTTTGCATTTTTGACCTAAATCTTTTAAAGTGCCGTCTTTTCATTAGAAGTTTTCGACATGTACTGTATTGTTTTAATTTTAGGTGGAAAACAATTTTGGTTAAAACAGCAAAAGTATGTTGTTCTGTGAAAACTTGAAGAGTACGTTTTGTTAATTTGGTATGGTGCGCCGTGGGGACTTTTAAAAGTATGAATTTTAGGCAGCATCAGTCTTGGCGTTGATAATCTTGTTCCAGATATGTCACGTATCTAAGAAAACAAGTTCCAGACAAAGGGAGTTTCAATGGCCTATTAATTGCGAAGAGAAACATTTCAGTAGCTTTCTTGGTGCGGTGTATCCAGGTAGTAGCGCTCTATGAAGGCAATGTCGAATATCAAAGAAGAAAACTTGGCGATGGAAGGCATCAAGTCTTGCGAAATTGTTTTTCAATACAGTGGCATAGATCAGTCATTTTCGACTGGGCAGACATGGGGCTTCCTATTTTATGGGCGTATTTTTTCAACGGATTTGTATTGAGTGTGGCTCTAAATTTCTAGCTTCTGCCTCTATAATGCTATAGCACTCTTGCGAGCGAATGCAAGAAGTTCATTCATGTCCCCAGTACACTCACAACGCCAGCCGGGACCCACACAGCAAGAAATATTTCATAAGTCAATACCCACATACACGTATTTATTTTGGCGGGATCATATTTACTTTGAATGAAATCCACGTTAGTCACGTATTTTGCTGTGTCTAACACTGCTCCTAAGTAAGCTCATCTTACGTCAATATGCACAATCACTCTTGAACATCAAGTGCTGAATGCAATGCACTTGTAAAGTAAGTTTCAGCGATTTTGATTGTAATCTCTTAAATATCTTATATCTTTCACTTAAATGGTAAACCGTAATTCTCACTAAAGCTATTTCAAATCCACTCCTATTTCCAGTAGTCTTGCGGTAGAACCATAGATTTTGCATATGACCTTGCAAAAGAGTCTGCACGAAATGTTTTGATGGTTTCCAAGCAACATTGACCTACCGATTCCAATCTCGATGATGTAACTTTTGCACCCTTGAGCATTTTGATATATGCGTTAAGCACCATAGGGTCTATGGCAGATCAGCACTTTAGCCTCTGTTAGATATCTTTGAGCTGATTAACATAAAGTAAATGTATATTATCTGTTGTAACATTGCCATACGAACAATTTGAAACCAATTTGAAGCTAATCATATCAGTATAGATGTTTACCCCTATGTTGACCTTGAAGAGTTTTTTGGCCTGTCGTGCGAACACAATATAGGAAACTATATATTTCTTTTCGCAGACTCCAAAGTTTGGTCCAAAATGGTGTAGCCCGCTTAGCCTAATTCACAGGCCCGTTCACTTCTTTGTTGCTTGTGCTAAACCATCTTCACTGTGGAAGATACTTTCGACAATGTTGTCAGTGCTTATAGCATGACGCGACACCTTAATGGGAACACTTGAATCAAGTTTGTATAAGACGTCTCTCACTGTGTCTGAATTAGTTGGTATTGTTATAGCAAAGAGTAACGACCTCACACTGATTAGTAAGTTGTAACAGTATCTCTTGAAAACGCCTTTCAGGTTTTGTAGCTGTAACTCAGAACCCTGAACAAACGCCCCCTGAACCATGTGTGTGTATATTGTGTTGGCTTCCATCGTACTGATAGCTTTGGTAAAGGTAAAGGGTTTTGTAGCAGACTGGAGCTTTCATGCCATAGGCAGCAGGGCTCCATTTATCTCCAGAAATTATGATAACTTTCGGAATGTAAACTATATGAACCTTTACCAAAGTTGTCAGGAAAGCCAAAATGGGATATTTCTCAATCTCATTTCAATGGTTATAACGTGAAGAAGAGGTTAAAAATAGATACGAAACTCGCATTCAGCCCGTGTTAGATAGGTGGTTCACCCTTTCGTTGGATTGTGTATCGAGACTTTGGGCTCAAGCTACATTTTTATAAAGCAAGCCATCGTTTATAACATCGGGACGAATTAATAGCTTGTTATGTTCTCCTTGATGTTTTACCACTTTATTTTAATGGGAAAATGAAAAAGCTGTAAAATAAAATTAAGGTAGTATTAAGGAAATACGGGTATTCCAAAGTGTGGGTCTAGCTACCTTTGCCCTGAATGTCACAAAGTGGACGATGTCACACAACCACTCAAAAGACGGCATTGTTGTCATTGATTTTTGTGAATTAATGTTGAGGATCTTAGAATAATACTATATAGTCTTTGCATGCATTGTCAAATTCAAAGATGATCGGACAAATGATGCATTTTTCATATCCATTTTGACATTTTCTGTGTTTGTTTTTTAGATATAGTAGAAAGTAGGTCAAGTATTGTGCTGGTCCAAGATGTTAATTTGTTTATTTTCAACAATAACTTTCAAAATAGTATAAAGGGAACCCCGAGTACACCAATTATAAAGAGTTTCGCGGCGACGGAATCGAACCCACGACTATCCGAGTACTCGACTGACGCCTTATCTGTAAAATTACCAACAAACACTTGTAAACTGTTGTGTTATAACCATTGCGCACTATTCTCGTTCTTACAATATTTCCTGTTGGGTAATTACATGTTCTATTTATTTATTAACCATTTAAAATAGTTCTTCTAAAATAATTTCCACCAAATCTCAATTAACTCTTATATTGTCTTTGATTGGCTCAAAAATGAGTTTAAATTAATTTTCGTCAATCGCCAGGTAGTCCTGAGGGGGATTAAAAAGGACACAATGATATTATAAAATCTGGAAAAAGTTTGACAAGTGTGACAATTTTGCTGTATTTCATTATATGATATTTTGTTTGATTTTCAAAAGTGGCAGAGTTGATGTTTTTGTTGTACACATATTGATAAATAATGGATTACGGGAGTCTAGACATATACTTCCTGTTATTTGGGTTCTCGACGTGAAACGATCAAATTTAAAGCAGACATAAACAGAACGTAGGCGCCAAAAGTCACACATCGGTAAACGGTATATCAGGCGGTATACTTGTCCACCTTGTCCATCTGGAAGCGACGTGATTTCGTAATAATTACGCTTTCCGAGTCCTAAAGTACTCTACGCTGGGAGACAACAAAAATGTAGAGAGCAAACAAATAAAAAAACATTTGAACTATCACCAAAATAGCATAGGGTGCCCTAGGAGAGCAAATAACAAGACCGAGAGTGTCTCGGAAGCTGTGGTCTTGATTCTCCGAAATGTCTTGGTTTCTTCGCTTTCAAGTTTTGGTGTTTAGGTAATCAAAAGTTTCCTTTACCCAAGAAACGGTTTATTGGTTGTTGCAATTTTAATTTTGATATGACCAGCGTTATATCGCGTCCTAATTTAATTCTCCATTGGCAGGAAAATTACAGCTTGCAGCCACTTGTAAAAGGCGTTTTATTAATCCATGATTCCGTTCTTATTATTATTAAATTAGATCCATATTCTGCAAGATTTAAGACAATTTTTAATATTGAAATTAAAAACCTATTTCTGACATTGCACAGAGTGTTACTTTTACTATGAATATGAGGAAATATTATGGAGATTTATACTTCCCATAATTTGTGCTTGATTATTTTGTAGAACAACTAAGGAGAAGGTTTAAGACGTTTATAGAACAATTAAGTAGATACGACTAAAGAAGGTGTCCTTAGAGAAGTCATGTCTTGCATTTAGACATGTCTTTTGTATGGGCATGGCTTAAAATGCCTTTAAAATTTAAGCCATGACTAGCTACAAGACATACAAATGGTATTATAGTCATGGACAAATTAAGGCGACCAATTGCGCGTCTGACGTAATTTGACGGTGCAGAACAAATGTTGGCCGTGAAGAATAATCTTTCAACATTTAGAGCTTATTAAAACAGAAAGTTTACTTACGTGAATTATTGTGTCCGTACGTCGAAAACCCGACTCGAATAGGTCAAGTTATGACATTTTAAATCATATTTTGTTCGAACATGCCCCGCCCATTCTACACATTCAAACCAATCACAGTCCGCGCCGCGCTGACTGACAAACCTTGACATACGCGCAATTGGTCGGCTAATTCTGTCCCCGACTATAGGCCATGCCGTAAACTACATGAGCATAATAAGACATGTCCTTTTTTCATGTCCTTATAAAAGACACATTGAATAAAAGACACATTTAACAGTCACTTATTCTTCGAGGTGTGTCTTATCGCAAGTTTATGTCTATATACTAGACATGACTCATATATATGCAAAAAGGCATAAGACGTGTGATTTTATTATGTGACTTGCACAAAGACGCTAAATTACGACATGTCAAAGACAATTCTCCATACTAGACACAATTTTTGCAGTGAATAAAGCCCTTATAAAAACACAAATAAAGAAAGATTTGATTTTACAAACAATAATACAAAACATTTAGTCACTTTAAATGCAGTAACTTTTAATTACAATACCTAAATACATGTCGTTCCAGTTATTTTAAAGACAATTCTTCAAAGACGTGAAGCATTCCGTTGCAATCTACGCTCTATTCCTTCACCTTTTTGGTACAACGGATTAAGATATTGTATAGTTTGATCCAAAATGTGTTAAATTTGACGTAGTGTTTTAGATGCAAAAATGACTCAAAATTAATTAGTATCAATATTTAAAAAAAGAAATTCTACCTTGCTTACTCAAATTATTACATTCTGCCGTCCCTGTCGATCACGCTCTTACATCATAATTAAAGACTTCCAATATCTCATCGTTGTTACTATATCTCGTACTGAAAGGCACCCCTGGCGTTTGATGGGCTGCCCCAACAAACACCAGCCACACCCCCGTTACTGTGGGGCTTTCAGGTTCTTCCAACTTTTCCCCTACATACTAGTACATGGGGGCCGTAATGGATTGATTTGGTTGATTTTTTTCATATACAATTTTGACACCAAGTTTTGCAATACAGAATTTCATGAGAATATGACAATTACAGTGGGTGTCATTTTTTTAAAGGTTCTTGGGTGTTTTATAAGGGGGGGAAATTTGTACAGGGGGTAAACATTAAAAAGTGTTTAAATGTTTTAAAATTTATACCCGTCTGTTCGGCTGCTCATAAGGTTTCTAAAAAGTATATTGCATTTATTTTACGACCTATTGTTTAGTACAATAGGCTAAGAACGTTCAACGGTCATTATTTATAGAATGGTCCGATTTGTTGAAACTGGTTTTAAATCGTTCATGGGGTCATAGCTAAAGAAGAAATGTATATAGCGTCTGTGTTTCACCGTTCAAAGTGAGACTTTTAGGGATATAATAGTGGTGTCCCATAGACCCTGTGGACCACGGCCATATTTGCACTCTTATTGATTATCAAAACGTCATGACAACGCGACTTTATATTTCGGTTGTACAAGTATGGACGAACAATTTGACCATTTTGAACAAAACCGATGAATCTGAAAGTTTACACACAGTTGGACCTTGAACCCGTTTGACCTTGTAACTTTTGCTTACTATCACACTCAGGTAGGGCAAACTACCTTTCTGTAATCTTGAAGGTACTAATAAACATGATGGTATACTTTAAAACACATTTTCCCCTTTTAGTATTTTGCCCCCTGTAGAAAACCGTGTAAACCTTGCCCCCCCTAGAATTCATCCAAGAACACCTTTTAAAAAATAACACCCCCTATTGATTTTTGGAATCCTCATACAATTTTGATTTAGAAAAACCTTGGTTGCAAGGTTGTTATAGAAATTTTCACAAAATACAGTCCACATGTACTATACAACGTTGTTTGCCAAATGTTGCCGAAAAAGTCTCAATCGGTCATGATGTAGGCAAATGTATGTCTCCGTGAGATCATCGATGTCCTGTGTGTATGACAGGAGACTCTGGGTAGTATAATAAAGGCAATAAAGAGAAGATAATTGAGCAAAGAGACAAGTTCTAGAAGAGGTATTGCGATGAAATGAAACAGGAATTAATTTGTAGGTAAATGTTATGCGCTAATCAATACTTAATCATACAGAATCAGTAAGCATTCTAGATTATTTCGAAATGTAGCCCATTCTCTACCTATCTGCCAGGTATTAAGTTTATGTGTTTTAATAGTCAAGAAACAGTACACTTATTGGCATATAATTATCTAAAACTTTCTTTTCAAAAATCGTGGAATTGTCATGAATATTTTTATAAATAAGGAATTAACTAAATTTAGGAATTTTAATAGGGGTTTTAAAGTGTCAACACATTATGATATGATGTTATACAAAAAAGTGTTTGGAAAAACCTGAAAAAGTTATGACTATGAAAACAAATGATGAAATTATTGCAAAAGTGCAAATTGGCAATGAGTTGTGAAAATTAAACGAAAACCTACGGGGCTAGCCATGTTGTTTGGGGGAAATAATTGGATACGTCCTTGAAATTATACCCGAATAATAATGTGTTCTTTAAATCAATTGAAATATTCGTCTTTGAAACAACTATAGACAAATTGGGCAATCACACTTTCTTTATATGTAGGACACTGCAGATTCATTTTGGAACCATTTTTGGCGCGTCTATTGCAACTCTGTTGATATACAACCCTTCGTCGTCTTTAGATTGGATAAGTCGCTTGCCTCAATAAAATGTGGAAATAGGACACATAACTATGCCAAATTCGCTAATAGAGATACCTGCGATTTTTTTCAAATATGGTTGATATTCCAACACTAAATTTGCCCATTTAAAAACAAATCCCCACCTTTCTGAATAAGTGGTACTTTTTTTCTAGATTGCGGAAACTGACCTAATTTTTGGACAAATATTGAACGTGACACATTTTTTGGCATATAAATATCAGGGTAATTTATATAAATGAGGTCGAAAATGGGTACCCATAAGTCATGACACCATGAATTCGATATATCCTCTTTTTGACAGGTTGGAGCTGTTCGTGTTAATTTCGACTGATTTTCAAGTTGGCTGTGAGATTACAAAATATCTCTTCTGTCTATGAATATGTAAAAAATCGTGATTTTATAACTTGAGCGCTATATTACTAAAATTCCAGATGTCAATCCATAAATTCTCGTCGGGTCATTGTTTACTTTGATTACTTTGGATCATTAATATAAAAATTTGATTTCCTACCCGTCGAATGTTTGGCTAAAGAACTTGTCATCCCCACTTTTTAAGGCATTTCGGCCAATGCACATAGCCTTATTGTCATCCCCCAGTTCCACGTGAACCTGTGAACTATAGATGATATCTTGTTCACTTGGCCGACATGCAATTGTCCAGGTGAAATTATTCGTTTGACGTACCAAGGTGGGCCAATAATATGAAACGCTTCATCTCCTCTACATTAAAAAGACGAAAATGGAGGACTATTTCGAATGCTTTTCTTTCCCTCTTTTAAAATTATCAACGCGTAGAGAGCGTGAAATGGCATATTTCCAAGGCGTAGATTTGATATGTATCTGAAATTCATCGGCTCATCATGCTCACATCTTTAAAAAATATATAACCACCTCACAAGCATAAAAGATGTAAATTATACCTTACGGAAAATAACAGAATTCAATTGACCTCCAGTTTGTGTCGCTATCTTTGGCTATTATCGAAGCAACTCTTAATGTCTGGTTTATAGTCACGTTTCAGTTGTTAGGTGCAAATGAGTTGATCTTGAATCAAACAATATATGTCAAAAACTGATATTTTAAGACAAATTCAACGGTCTTATTGCAATACAAAATTACCAAACTTACAACATTTCTAATTACGTTTATTAATTAATGAGGTAGTTGGTCTGTTTGAAGATTTTGGTATTTAGTACCATTTACTTAATTTCGTAAAGAAATTAAAAAAACATAAACATCCATCACTATAACTACACCCGACGATATTTTATATTTACATGAAACGGATATAATCCATATGGTTTTATTGAAGTATTATTCTTAATGAAGCCAACAGAGAAGGTATTGTTTTTTTAAGTATTAAATCCCAACTTTTATTCTATAGAAAGTTATGAAATGACAAAGCACACACACCACACACAAAAGTAGAAAAAAGATCTGTGTTGGTATAGCTAATGACATAATGCTGGTTGTGCGTGTGCCCAAATACTTATTTTGCCAGTGTATTATGCCGTTCAACCCAGCTTCGTGTATCTAAATTAAGTGCAACTGCCGCCGTTTTCGTGGCCAACCGAATCACGCCTCCTATAAAGCAAAATCTGTGTTGGTACCTGCAAAAATTTTTGTACAATATAATAAGCTGAAACCTCCCGATTTTCATATTGTACATAAATCAAATATTTTTTTAAAGGAATTTTTATCAATAACTTGAAATAAAAAAAAATTCCATATTTTCGATCTTCATGGACAGATAAATAATGCTTTGAAAATTAACCCTGCAAAATTCTTTCATCGGCAATACGAACGATACGTTGTTGAAAATAAGATTTTCATTTCAATGCATGCGATGTTTTGTGTTTTTTTTTTTTTTTTTTTTTTTTTTCTGATAATGGTTTGATGGGTATCAAAGCCCATCACTCAGACGGGGGGGGGGGGTGGGGGGGGGGGGGGGGGGGGGGGGTGGGGCTTCCGGGGGTTGAAAGATATCAATGTTATAAAGATTTTAAAAATGTTGGCTAAGTAAATGTATATCTACCGAATCAGCTAGAGAATGTTGAAAATGCCATCAATGATGTTTTGGGAGGCTGTTTCGGTTGATATGGACCATCAGTCGCCAACTAAAACACGTGTGGATGAAATTCTTTTACTCACTTTTCGAGAAAAGCATATAAAATGAGTTATCACTTTTGATAATGTTGTCGCCTGATACAAACATCAAGCGAAATTAATTTGAGAAAAGAACAAAAATTCGGATTGAACTATACGTGACCTTGATATGTGACCCCTTACCATATGGGAAGTGAAAAAATATTCAATGAGGCGCAGGGACTTCTGTTCATCATGTTATTGTGAGGAGAGTTAAGGCCTGAAATACACTCTAGTGCGTTTCCATACATTAATGAATGTATGTGCGGTTATCTGGACCAGAGTGTTCTCCAAGATAATCCGGTGTGGCACGTGTATTTGAATCTCTTTCAATTTTCCTAGCCGACTTAAATGAAGAGGTCCAAAACTCCAGGGGGACGAACGTCCACACAACGCGATCGACTATACGTTCAGATTCATCTAAGCAAGATTTTGATTGCATTTTCATCGGGCAGTGTACATGTTTTCACTGCTCGTGAGTGTGTTCAAGCCGTGATGTTGCATTTATGGGTTGAGTGAACTCTCTCCCTACTGTAGAACGATGAAATCCATACGATGTATTCATGTTAGTAAGCCAATATGGGTCTCTGTGGATTGTAACGTTTACTGAAGGTGCACAGCGCAGCTCTGTCTAAAATGAATTTCGTTTTGCTTACAATCAATTTGAATAACGAGTTAGCATCTACAAAGCCATCTAATTCATCACATACACAGGCACTATCAGTGATTTGCTAAATCAGAAAATTTAAAAAAAAATCACAAAATTTGCAAATTTTTAACAAGTATAGGTATCCTAAAAACCTTTAAGTGCTAAGACTGAACCCAACCTATTCAGGACAACAAATCGGATAATTTGCTGTCGTTAGGATACAACGGTAATAAATGAAATTCTATCGTCGTGAAAAATTGTGGTTCTGCCTTACGAACCGAGCCATGTAATGGCTTGTTTTAAAACAGACACTGTCTCATGAGGTTTCACGTTACCTAAATACATTATCTAGGTTCGGAAACATCAATTCGTATATGACCGCAAAACGTGCCATAAAGATAGTTAAGTAATGTTTGTTCTTTTTTTTTTCTAAAAATCAAATACAAAATTATAGATAAATTCTAATAAGTTATCGGCTTATCTAACACATTATTTACCTAATTTAAACTTACAATACTGATGGGCAATGATTGCATTTTGGACCAAAATCTTTAAAATAGTGCCGTCGTTTCATTAGAAGTATTTCGACAGTATTGTCCTTTTTAATTTTGGTGGAAAACCAAATTTGGGTTAAAACAGCGCTAGTATGCTGTGAAAAACTTGAAGAAGTACGTTTTGTTTAATTGATGGGTGAGCCGTGGGAACTTTTAAAAGGTATGATGTGTAGGCAGCATCAGTCTTGTCGTTGAATCAAATCTTGTTCAGTATATGTCAAAGTATCTAAGAAAACAAGTCCCAGACAAAGGGATTTTCAATGGCCTTTAGTTGCGAAGCGAAACATTTCAGTAGCTTTTGCTGGTGGGTGTATCCAAGTAGTAGAGCTGTATGAAGGCAATGTCGAAGATCAAACAAGAAACTTGCGATTGGAAGGCATCAAGTCTTGCGAAATGTTTTAAGAAGAGTGGCATGAGATCGGTCATTTTCGACTGGGCAGACCATGGGGCTTTATTATTTTATGGCCGTATTTTTTTAACGGATTTTATTGAGTGTGGCTATAAATTTCTGGTTTTCGACCTCAATGCTATACTACTCTTGCGGGGGAATGCCAAGAAGTTTATTCATGTCCCAACTACACTCACAGGGGCCGCCGGGAGACACACAGCAAGAACATTTATAACAGCAATACCACACATACACGTATTTTTTTGGCGGGATCATAGTTCCTTTGAATGAAATCCCGTTTAGTCAGTAATTTTGTTGTGTACTAACACTGAATACGAAGTAAGCTCAACTTACGTCAATATGCACAATCACTCTCGAACGCAAGTGATGGAATAAATGTACGGTGTAACGTAAGTTTCACGATTTTGATATGCAATCTCTTAATCAATTATCTATCACTTTAGGTAAACCGCAATCCTTATAGTAGGGTTAAATCAGAATCCCATTCAGAAGTTTGGAGAAGAAGGTTTGAAGGTGTTTTCTATAGTTTGAAGGGTGCCTGGCAATGAGAATTATTTGGGTCGCAACCTCTAAGTCTTCAGCAAATTGGATATCATGAAGAATAAGCAGTAAAATTAAAAAATTACTGTGTCAATATTGATAAGAATACAATCTAACAAGATCAAATATACCAATAGCAGAATAAAAGAAGGGTAATTTACAAAGAGTAATTTGAAAAACACGATTGATACCATATTAGAAAATACCACTGTAACTAGTATAGCAACTCCTTTGAGTAAAATTCTTGGCGGCATGGCTCACCTGATGGGAGAGAGGGGAAAATTGAACATTGGTGTAAGCATTTTGTCAATATCTAAACAGACATGCATGTATACTTGAGATGATCACGTTTCCATAACAGTATTCAATAGAAAAATCAAAGACATCGTGAAAATATAGCGGCAGGTACTATCTCTGCCTATCTGTCTCTGTTTATCTCCTCTCCGTCTAAAATAAGGGGGCAGGGGGGCCGCCTCAATACATTGATTTACGTCGGTTGAGATGAGCCCGTCGGTTCACTGAAAAATTAAGGTCATTGGCATTGGGAAGGACGGATTGTCGGCAAAGTATAGGTTTAAAGTTCATGACAGCGGTGACACGTAAATTTACAAAATCAAACAAAAAATTGCCATCAGAAGACATTTAAAGCATATAAAACCCAAAATTTTCACGGGGGCTTCGCCCCTCGACCCCCACCGGGACTTCGACCCTGGACCCCACAGGGGCCCTAAGGCGGGCCCCTGGACCCTACCCATTTGCTGTCGGTTGAGATGCGACAATGCCCCCCCCCCCCCCAATTTTTTAATTGAAAATCCTAGCTACGCCACTGTATATTTCGTTTGAATGAAAGTCTGTGCAAGATGTATTTTGTTTGGTAATCGACACTTCTCCTCCGTGAGTGTACATTGTGTAAAAACACACTCCTCCGTCGGAAATATCAAACGCTAGATTCAATACTCTTGAAACTAAAGTTCAACTCCTTATGGTTACGATCTTTCACATTCAACATCTCTCACTGTACGGTAAACGTTATTCTAACCATATTCTGGGGTATATATTTAGAGAATAAAGGTATGATTTTGGGAAACCGTACTCTCTTTACGACGAATTGAACCAAGGCGATACCTTATTTAAGCTGAAGAAAGAGGCCGGAGGCTGAGTTCTTCCACGCAAAAATACTGGTGTCGCACGGGTTCAATTCGTCGTTAAGAGAGTACCGGTTCCCACAAAAATCATACCCTTTTTTATTCTCATTCTAACCAGCTTTATCTGTAACGGCTCATCTTTAACCCAATTTAGCGATGCTTATGGCTTAAATACAACAAAAAGGACTGCCACCACCCAGTGACAACATCGACAACCCGTTGGAACGCAACCGATCATACGCCACGCGACGCAACGGTTGGCAGCGCGCGCGACGTAGCCAAAACGCAGTATGACGCGAATGCGCTTCAACCGAAAAATAAACAATCAATATCAGGAGCGGACTACCTGGGTTCAATTAACGAATTGAACGAGGAATCAGCCAATGAAATTACTTACTTTTCACAGCTGTTTAAGATTAAAAACATTCCTTGGTCATAAGCAGATTTTGTTGTTGCCTGTTCTTTTTATTTTTGGTTTATGTTTTGTTTTTAGTTAGTACGCACAATGTGGATTAGTTTCTCAATATCATTTTAAAGTTATTTATAAACGATAACCTTCGGTGTTTGTAGCATTGAAACCATGAGGCAGGCTCCATATATCACAGAAATTTTGTAATTTCGGAATGTTAAAAATCTATGAACCTTTACGAACGTTGTCAGGAAAGTCAAAATGGGATATTCTCAATCTCATTTCAATGGATTATAACGTGCAGACGAGGTTCAAAGTGTATACGAAACTCGCATTCAGCCCGTGTTAGATAGGTGGTTCACCCTTTCATTGGATTATGTAGCGAGATTGGGGCTCAAGCTACATTTTTATAAAGCAAGCCGATTAATAACATGGTCGATTATTTGCTGTTATATCTTCTTGGATGTTTTACCACTTTATTATCAGCGAGTTTCGATGGAAAAATTAATAAGTTGTAAAATTAAAAATAAGGTAGTATTAATGTAATATGGTATTTCCAAAGTTTGGGTATGGAAACTTTGTCCTGAAGGTCAAAAAGTGGACGATGCCACAAAACAACTCAAAAGACGCATTGTGTCTAATTCTTTTTTTTTTTTATTTAAGTTTAGGATCTTGAATAGAAACTAGTTTTGCATGCATTGTCAATTCAAAGATGATCGACGAAGAGTATTTTTCATATCCATTTAGGCATTTTCGTTTCAGTTTCTGTGTTTGTTTTTCAATGTATATTTTTAGTAGAAATAGGTATTTTTTTGACGTATTGTAACAGGTCAAAGATATTTGTTTTTTTCACCCGTAATTTACACAAAAAATATAAAGGTAACCTGATACACCAATTATTAAAGAGTTCGCGGCGGACGGAATCGAACCCAGGACTATCCGAGTACTCGACTGAGGGCCTCTGTCCATAAAATTACAACCCACACACTTTAAACTCCGTTGTCTATGCGTAATAAAACAAATATTTTATTGTGCAATTTTCGTCTAAAATAAATTTCAACCCTATCTCGTCGAAGGATACTTAGATTGCTCTGCTTGATCTGGATCGAAAATAATAAGTTAAAATTAATTTTCGGAATCTTCAGTATAGTCTGTAGTGGGGATTGAAGAAACACAATGATAATTACTTACCACTACACGCTGCGACATGTATTAATATTAAATTTTCAGGGATTGTTGCTTCAATAGTTTGCATATTTGCAATGAATAAAGCCCTTAATAAACCATTTATAATAAAGAAAGATTTGATTTTAAAAACATAATATAAACATTTAGTCCCTTGAAACGTAATGACTTCGCTTTCAGAGATAACTTAACAGATATATAGATTAGCATTACAAATATGAACAAAATGAAAATATGGGGATTGATGGGTACATGTAGTGTTTGTGTATCCACCAACATCGCTTAGTTTTGAAAGAGAATGTGCACAATAAAACTATTTCTCTTTCATTGGCGTACAGGAACTGCAATTAGAGTATTATTTGATTGACAAATCACGATTTTGATTCACAATTTAATTTAAAAGTATATGACAGTTTATGATATGAATCGTGTTACACAAGATTAGATAGTGGTTTTTTCTATCTGTCTGCTGTCTGTCCCTCTCTCTCACACACACTCTCTCTTTCTTCTCTCAAATTCAACAAAATGGTCGCATTTTTGAAATACACGTTTTTTAGTTTTAAGTAAATATCAAAAGGGATGTACATATCGTTCCAGGTATTATAAAGGACAATTCTTCAAAGACGTGAAACATTCCGTTGCAATCTACGCTCTACAATCTACGTACAATGGATTAAGATATTGTATAGTTTCGATCCAATATGTGTTAAATTTGACATATAGTTTTTAGATGCATAAAACATCTTAAAAATGACTCAAATTAGTTCATAATTAAAAGAAAAATTTTATAAATTTGTCAATTACTCAAATTATGACATTCTTTCTTCCCTGTCAATCACGCTCTTACATCAAAATTAAAGACTTCCAATATCTCATCGTTGTTACTATATCTCGTACTGAAAGACGCCCGGTGTAACCTAAATACAGTGTTTCGCCTTGCCGACATGTTGCATTAAAACACGTCAAAATGCCGATCTGTCATGATATAGGCAAATGTATAGTCTCCGTGAATATCATTGATGTCCTGTGTGTATGACAGGCGACTCTGGGTAATACAACAATACAGTAATACAACGTTAATCATTCAAAAACAGTTTAGCATATGGTATTCATTTTCGAAAATGTATCACATCTCTTCCTATCTGCGAGGAATGAAGTTCAAATTTCCTTTTTAACACAGTCAAGAACAGTATCAATAATTATTGCATATAGAATTATTACGACTTTTTTTCAAATGTCATGAATTTATAGTCAATTTAAGAAAAAAATAAAAAGTTTTGTATTTTTTTAAATGGAAATAAAAATAAACTAAATTCAAAACTTTTTTAACAGGTATGTCAACACATTTTTCATAAACACTGGTTACGTTACGGTTCTTATCGAAACGTTGGAAAAAAAAACCGGTGCCCCATTACTTCTGAAAAGGCTTTATCAATATATGACTTCATCATATTGATAACTGAATTGAAAAAAAAAATGGCAAAAATTATTGCGGAAGTGCAAATTTAAACCCACCCCACATCCTACGACTAGCCCTGATGTTCATGCACTTTCAATACATGGTACGTCCTTGGAATTATATCAGAAGTAATAATAAATGTGTTCATTAAATCAATGAAATATTTGTCTTGAAACAACTCTAGACAAATTGGACCAAAACAATTCTTCTTAGTCAGACCATGCAGATTCATCTTGGACAAATATCGGAATGTTTTCTATCAAATTAACTTCAAATTTTAGTACGTCTGTTGCCATCTGGTGATATACAACCCTTCGTCTTCTTTAATTTGGATAGATACGCGTGCCTCTATAAATGTGGAAGTAGGTTGCATATTAACGCCAATATTCGCAGAAAATGGCACCAAAAGCTAACCTGATATGCAAATTTGGGTAATCTGCAACACGTCATTGTCCCCATTGAATCACAATCCCCACTTTTAGCATACCTGGTACTTTTTCGTTCCAGATTGAGGAAATTGACCCAATTTTTAGGTAAATTTTTGACACATTTGGCATAAAAATGGGGGTAATTTATATAAAAGGAGGTCGGAAATGAGTCCCATAATGCTGTCATATTCCCATAGGTGTGAAAAGAATTCGATATATCCACCTTTTTTGACCGATTTAAGGGGCTGGTCCGTGTAATCATCTCCCGGATTTTCCAGTTGGGATGAGATTAAGAATGCCTTTTCACAGGGTTTCGAGTACATAGACGGCTTGATCATTTATTCCAAAAATGATAACTATATAAGTCGAAGACAAGCATTTACCTTGTATTATATGAAAGATAATTGTCATAGAATTACTTGTAAGCTTGAAAATTGAAGAAAAATTCGCCCATGGTTTCAAAATGCAACAAAATTAGCAAATTAATGAATATTTGGCTGAAAATCCAAGATGGCGGCCGTGATCGTATTATTTTTCATGTGTTTACAAAATAGTCATAAGAAGAAAATGAAGTGGAAGACAAGTCATCATTGGCATGATTTATATGAAAGATAATTGGATAAGGATTACTTTAAGACTTCAGAAATTGAAGAAAAATTTTCTTTGGTTTCGAAATCCACAAAATCCAGGGAAATTGGTGTAAAATCCAAAATGGCGGATATGCAATAAATGATCAGGGCCGTACCCTGTTTTTTCTGTCTATAAATTTGTAAAAAAATCGTGGATTTTATTACTTGAGCGCTATATTATAAAATTCAAGATGTCAATTCATTTTATTCTCATTCAGGTCATTGCTTTACTTTGATTACTTGGATCATTTAATATAAAACTTTCGCAATCTTTGCCTAAAGAACTTGTCATCCCCACTTTTTAAGGCATTTCTGCCAATGCACATAGCCTTATTGTCATCCCCCAGTGTCCAAGTGACCTGTGAACTATAGATGCATATCCATGTAACTTGATCGTGTGCAACTTGTTCAGGTGAATATTGTTTGACGTCCAAAAGGTGGCCGATAATCGCTTCATCTCTCTACATTGAAAATACGAAAATGGAGGACTGTTTCGAATTGTTTGCGTTCCCTCATTTAAAATTACAACGCGTAGAGAGCGTGAATGGCATATTTCCCAGGGTGGATTATGATATATATCTGAATTTCATCCTCTCATCATGCTCATATCTTTTAAAAAATATAACCACCTCAAAGCACAAAAGATTTAAACTATACCTTACGGAAATAACAGAATTCAATGACCGCAGTTTTTGTCGCTATCTTTCTATTTATCGAAGCATATCTAAAGTCCTCGGGTTGAATAGTCACGTTTTTCAGTTGTAAGTGAAAGCATTTTGATTTGAATCAATAATAATGTCAAATACTGATATTTTAAGGCAATTTCAAGGTTATATTTGCCTGTCAAGTCACAGCAAATTAAACGACAAAAGCGAGATTGGTTGTCAGTTTTGAAAGTTTATTTCTACGCTAAATATTTGCCTTTATAAATAGTTCTTTGGAACAAGTCACGTCTTCTTTTCCAATGAATCAACTAAGGGACTAATTGTCAATACGACGCGTAGTATATTTTATAAACACATAGCCCTTCCGTCATTAAGTAAGCTTTTTTAATAAAGACAATATATCTAGAAGTCACTTTTACAATGACCAAGTTAACTCGGAGTGTATCAGTCTGCTTCCAATTTTTTGGTAGTACTTTTTTTCGAGCCTTTTTCCTTGTGAAAATGTAAATCATTTTTCTTTTTTTAATATTTAAACCAATTAATTAGCGGACAAGATAACTCAATCAAGGTAGCGCTCGACTCCAGTGTATGCTCATCCATGCGTATATGCGTTCGTTCGAGCCCTGTGAGATTCAGCTGTCCTTGTAATTTCCCTGGACAAGAATCTAACCGCTTATTTGTCCCGATTTACCCCATGCGATATTTGGGAAGCTGGTCCCGGCTGCGTTGGTTATCTCGGATGAATTTTGCTGATAAGGGAAAGCGATGATCCCGATCTGCTGCATCCCTTGAAATGATGCTAAAATGGTTTATGGTATGGTTGGGGCCACAGTGATCAGCGGCCATTTGTGAAAGCGCTTAAGCGCTATATAGCAGAAGCGCTATTAATCGCTGCTATTCTTTATTATATATTCAATAACGCGGCTATGCAATCCAAGTTCAGCACTGTTAGTAAGATGCCCTATGCTTTATAAAATAGGCAAGGATTGCAGGAAGAAAATATTAAATACAGGAAAGTATACCACAGCATGTTAGTAGAATCAAACATGGATCGATAATTGTGTTTTCAACAGCAATGATCGGTTCTTTTCAACCGCATATGATATACATAACGTATAATTCCCGTGACCACCTAAGAATTTATTCTTTTTTTCTCGATTAAGAATATTGTTGTATTTTTTAAATAAGTAATGTCGTCAAAGTTTTTTTCTTCGAGTTAGTAGTAAGTAACTGCTTTTGGACAGATTCCACACTGAGTTTGTAGAATTTTGCTCGCTCAATTTGCCCATATCATCTTTATTGGCATTGCGATGTATCTCGAGATCTCAGAACAGTAAGAACTAAAAAGCCGCATTTATGCTTTCCTCTTACTTTCGATACCAGACTGATTGCGATTGGTATAAAAATGACCCAGATAATAAAATTAACAACATAAAAATCGGTTATAAAATGCACCATCAATCAATGAAAATCGATGCACTCTGCGCGGCGCCATTTAAAACGCAATGTAAAAAAAACAACGATGATCAGTTCTCACACAAGAGCACATACAGGCCCGTAGGCAGGATGTTATTTTTGGGGTGCGGATTTTCCAGAAGTGGACCTTTTGACATTAACGGGTGGGGTGAAGGAGCAAAGCCCCTGGTAGGGGGTCCAGAGGCGGAGCCCCCGGAAGCTCTGCGATTTTTGACAATTTGAACATTAATTTTATGGTATAAAATCATTACTTTTCTAAAAAATTGTATCTATTACATTCCGATTTTTAGTACAGATTTTAAGTTTCTTTGTGATAATTTCTGCTTTGAGTAATACTTCATTGTCATCTGAATCGTCTACGTGCAAATCGCCAGGAACTTCTTTCTATACCTGCTTTACTTGCTCCGCTTTGTTGTGTTTTTTTTAAACGAAGACGGGGAATCGGGACGAAACCCCTTCCGTTACGTCATAATGGGAGTAGTGGATAGAACAATCGTAATAAAATAAATCGCAAATAAAAATAAACATACAATATTATAACATATTATATTTTATATTTACATAAAACTGGGCTATAACCCATATGTTTTTATGAAAGTATATTTCTTAATGAAGCTATTCTATACGAAAGTCAAGGAATGAAAAAGCACTCATATATCGACACAAAAGCTATTACAAAAATATCTAAATGAATATAATTGCTTTCGTGCCTTGCCCAATACTTATACTTTGCAGTGCGCTATGCCGTCAACTTCACGTTAATCCAAATTTCTGTTCGCTGAAATCACACCTCCTGTGACGCTAAGTCTATTGGCTAAACATGAATTATTACCTTCCAACTATTTATACAATCTAATAATCTGCAAACCACGATTTTCACTATTTGCATAATATAATGTGTACCTCACGTTTTTCATTTTTATCAAAAATTCTCGATCTCATGACAGATAAATATACTGCTTTGAAAAATTACCCTACAAAATTCTTTCATTTGCAATACGAACGCTACGTTGTTGAAATATTATTTTCCTTTCATTATTATGCATGTGATGTGATGGTTATCAAAGCCCATCACTCCAGAGGGGCTTCCAGGGGTTGCAAAGATATCAATCTTATAACAATTTTAAAAATGGTGGCTAAGTAACAGTATCGTCTATCAAATCAGAAACCTTGTAGAGTAGAGAATGTTGAAAATACCATCAATGCTGTTTTTGTGGAGGCTGTTTCGTTGATATGGGACCATCCGTCGTCAAACTAAAATACGTGTAAAATGAATTCCTTTACGTTTTTCGAGAGATGCGCATAAACTAGTTCTCATTTTGATAAATGTTGTCGCATGAAACAAACATCAGGCGAAATTTATTTGTTAAAAGAACATAAATCGGCTTTAACTAAGGCAGATTCGCCTGACGCAGGACCGTTGTATTTCATTTTCAATCGGGCAGTGTACACGTTTTCACTGACTCGGTAGTTTCTTCAAGCCATGATGTTTGCATTGATATGGGTTGAGTAAACTCTCTCTCTCTCTACTGTAGAACGATGAAATCCATACCGATGTATCCGATGTATTCATGTTAGTAAGCTAATATGTGGTCTCTCTGGATTGTTGGATTGTAATATTTACTGACGGTGCACATATGCGCAACTCTGTCTATTGAATGGATTTCGTTTTGCTAAATCAGTTTTGAATATCGAGTTAGGATCTACAAAGTAATCGAATAGAAATTCATCACATAAAGGCACTATCAGTGATTTGCTAAATCAGAAGATAAAGAGAATTATTAAAAATCATATATTTTATGTCTAACATATCCTGCTGAAGACTGAACCCAACCTATTCAGGACAAAATCGGATATTTGCTGTCCGTACGGACATAACGCGTTATTGAATGAATATTCATATCTCGTTGAAAAATTGGGGTTCTGCATATTAACCGAGCCATGTAATGGCTTGTTTTAAAACAGAGACTGTCTCAAGAGGTTTCACGTTACCTAAATACATTATCTTAGGTTGGTAACATCAATCGTATTTGACTGAACAACGTGCCGTAAAGATAGTTGTTGTAATGTTTCTCTTTCGCAAATCAAATACAAAATTCTAGAAAAATTCTAATAAGTTAATACGGTTTATCTAAAAATATTATTTTTCACCATAATTTAGCATTTACAATACTGACGGGCATATGATTGCATTTTGACTTAAATCTTTTAAAATAGTGCCGTCGTTTAATTAGAAGTATTTCGACAAGTACTCTATTTTTAATTTTAGGCGGAAAACAAATTTGGGTTAAAACAGCGCTACCATGCTGTGAAAACTTGAAGAGTACGTTTTGTTAATTTGGTATGGTGCGCCGTGGGGACTTTTAAAAGTATGATTTTAGGCAGCATCAGTCTTGTCGTTGATAATCTTGTTCCAGATATGTCCCGTATCCAGACAAAGGGATTTTCAATGGCCTATTAGTTGCGAAGCGAAGCATTTCAGTAGCTTTCTCGGTGTGGTGTATCCAGATAGTAGCGCTGTATGAAGGCAATGTCTATTACTAAAAAAGAAACTTGGCGATGGAAGGCGTCAAGTCTTGCGAAATTGTTTTCTAGGACAGTGGCATAGATCAGTCATTTTCGACTGGGCAGACATGGGGCTTCCTATTTTATGGCCGTAGTTTTTCAACGGATTTTTTATTGAGTGTGGCTCTAAACTTCTGGCTTCTGCCTCTATAATGCTATGCCACTCTTGCGAGCGAGTTCATTCATGTCCCCAATACACTCACAACACTCATAACGGGAGCCACACAGCAAGAAATCTTTCACAAGGCAATACCCACATCCACGTATTTATTTTGGCGGGATCATATTTCCTTTGAATGAAATCCACGTTATTCACGTATTTTACTGTGTATAACACTGCTCCTAAGTAAGCTCATCTTACGCCAATATGCACAATCACTCTCGAACACCAAGTGCTGAATGCAATGCACGCGTAACGTAAGTTTCAGCGATTTTGATTACAATCTTTTGAATCAATTATCTTTCACTTTACGGTAACCCGCAATCCTCACTAAGCTATTTCTAATCCATTCATATTCCAGCCTGTTTCATTTCCGATTATCCTCTTTTCTTGTAAAAGTATTTTCGGCAACATTTTGCTTTAAATATCATGAATTTGAAGAGAAATGAGCTCCAAATCCCCGACAATAAAACAAATTCAAGACAAAATGCAAAACATTTTGAGTTCTGGGAAGGTAGAATTTGGCGCAAAATGAGTTCCCAGACTCCCAATTTTGGTACAAAATGCTGTAGCTCGCTTAGCCTAATTCGCAGGCCCGTTCACTTGTTTGTTACTTGTGCTAAACAATATTTACTGTGGAAAGTACTCTCGACATGTCAGTGCCTATAGCTATTTTACTACTTGGAGACTCTTTTGACATGTAGACTTTGACAAGCTAAGGGCTTCTGGCAAATTTGGTATCATGAAGAACAGGCAGTAGACATTCAAAATACTGTGTCCATATTTGATATGAATACAGTCTAACAAGATCAAATATACAACAGCAGAATAATAAAAGGGTAATTTTCAAAGTGTAATTTGAAAAACACGATGACTACCATATTAGGAAAATAACACTGTATTATAGTCTAGGAACTGCTATAATTAGAAGTCTTGGCGTCATGGCCCACCTAATTAAAGAGTTTTTAAGATTGAACCTTAGTTTAAATATTTTTTTAGTATCTAAACAGGCATAGCATCCCATAACAAACATGTTCTGAACAAAGAACATGAGAAGATCACCAAGCCCAAAGATCCAGAATGCAACTGCCGCGAGAAAGACAAATGCCCACTAGCTGGCAAATGCCGCACCGAAGGTTTTGTCTATCAAGCCACCATCACAAGAGAGGATACCGGGAAACGCGAAACATATTTCGGACTAACTGAAAACCAGTTCAAAACCAGGTACAGGAACCATGCAAACTCGTTCAGAAATGAAGCGTACCGGAACAGCACAGAACTGAGCAAACACATCTGGAGCTTGAAAGACTCCAATATACAATTCTCAATTAATTGGAGAATTCTCAAACAATGTAAGCCGTACTCAAACATCACAAAAAGATGTAATCTGTGCTTGCATGAGAAATTCATACTCATATGCCACCCTGAACTATGCTCACTAAACAGAAGAAACGAACTTGTGAGCAAATGTAGACACAGGAGAAAGTTTCTCCTCAGCAATAAGTAGTTTTTAGGCCAGTAGGCCTATTTGTTTTTTATACAATCTGTATGCGCTATCCTGAAACATTTCCACCCAGGCACAGTCGCGCACATCAAAGTGTGTCGCTGCGCATCATCGCACGCGCTTAAGCTCCCCCTTCACGCCTCGCACAACCTCCGCATCGCGCGTTTTGTCAACTCCTAGCCTGGTGGAGAATGTTTCAGTTCATAACACCTGATGAGTGTGGCGTAAGCCACACGAAACAAATTTGTAGTGTTTCGATCATGGAATAAAAAGGGACAGAATAATTTATTAGCTCTACTTCATTAGTATCGAGCACTCTGTCATATGCGATCTGAATCTATTGCTGTAATTGTATATATATATATATATATATATATATATATATATATATATATATATATATATATATATATATATATATATATATATATATATATATATATATTATCAACGACAATTTCAAATTAATACGATTGCGATATGCACATAACAGATTCAGAAGGAAGTGCACTTTTGAGCAAAAAAACACTAAGAAGGCAAGGCCCTAGCATTTGAAAAAAATGGCTAAAACACAAACACATATGCAAATATGTTATTTTTCCAATATGCCTCATCGTTTTTAACCATTCAAATTTCACAATCCAATCTTAATTTTTTTTCAAATTAATACGATTGCGATATTCACATAACAAATTCAGAAAGAAGCTGCACTTTAGAGCAAATCACACTAAGAAGGCAAGGCCATAGCTTGACGCGACACCTTAATGGGAACACTTGAATCAAGTTTGTATAAGACGACTCTCACCGTGCTCACTGTGTTCACTGTGTCTGAATTAGTTGGTATTATTATAGTAAAGAGTAACGACGAATGATACTAGTCTTTGCATGCATTGTCAAATTCAAAGATGATCGGACGAATGATCTTTTTTTCATTTCCCTTTAGATATTCTCGTTCCGGTTTCTGTGTTTGTTTTCAATGTTTATTTTTAGATATAGTAGAAATTAGGTAAAGTGTTGTGCTGGTCAAAGATATTAATTTATTTTCAACCATAACTTTCAAAAATAGTATAAAAGGAACCCTGAGTACATTAATTATAAAGAGCTTCGCGGCGACGGAATCGAACCCACGACTATCCGAGTACTCGACTGAGGCCTTATCCATAAAATTACCAACACACACTTTAAACTTTTATGTCATAACCATTGCACACTACTCTCGATCTTATAGAGTTTCTTATTGAGTAATAACATGTTTTATTATGTAATTAACCATTGAAAATGGTTCTTCTAAAATAATTTCCACCCAATCTCGTTGAGGTACTTTAATTCTTACATTGTCGTTGATTGGCTCAAAATTACATTAATTTCGTCAATCGTCAAGTAGTCCCGAGATGGATTAAAAAGGACACAATGATATTATAAAATCTGGGAAAAGTTTGACAAGTTTGACAATTTTGCTGTATTTCAGTATGTGATATCTTGGTATTTTAAGTTTGATTTCCAAAACTGCCAGAGTTGATGTTTTCTGTTCTTTAAATATTGATAAATAGTGGATTACGGGAGTCTAGACATACTCTCATGTTATTTGAGTTCTCGACGGGAAACGATCAAATTTAAAGCAAGATAAACAGAACGTAATCGCCAAGAGTCACACATCGGTAAACGGTTTTTCATGCAGTATACTCCACCTTTTCCATCTGGACGCGACGCGATTTCGTAATAATCACGTTTTCCATGTCCTAAAGTACTCTAGGCTGGGAGACACCAACAAAATTGTAGAGCCCAAATAAATAAAAGAGACATTTGAAATATCACCAAAATAGCAGAGTGTGCCCCAGGAGAGCAAATAACAAGACCAAGTGTGTCTCGGAAGCCGTGGTACTTGATTCAACGAAATGTCCTGGTTTCTTCGTTTTCAAGTTTTGTTATTTAGGTGATCAAAGGATTCCTTTACCCAAGAGTATTTTGAGAATACGGTTGATTGCTTACCGCAAGTTTAAGTCTAATATGACCAGTATTATGTTGCGGCCTATTTTAAGCGAATTTTAATACAGGTAATTCGCCATTGGCAGCAAACTTACAGCGCTTTGCAAGTTTGCATCACCTGGTAAAAGGTGTTTATTAATTCACAATTTTGTTCTTTTTATTATTTAAATTAGATCCATATCCTGCAAAATTTAAGATCATTATAATTTGAAAGACTATTTCTGATATTGCACAGACTGTTACTTTTGTTAGGAATATGAGGAAATATTCTGGAGATATATATTTCCCATAATTTGTTGTTTTAGAACAACAAAGGTGTAAGACGTTTAAAGAACAATCAAATAGATACGACTAAATGCCTCAGACGAATTTTCAAGTGCGTTTTCTATTTTTTTATATTGTTTCAGCTCAAAACATATTTTATTATTCTTTATAACATATTATTCACAACAAACTATTCTCTTTCATTCATGTCCAAGATCTGCAACTAGAGTGTTATTTGCTTGACAGAATTACGATTTTAATTCGCACGTTTAATTGAAAATGATGACAGTTTTAATCGTGTTATACACGAATTAGATATCGGCTTATCTCTGTCTGTCTGTCTGTCTCTCTCTCTCTCTCTCTCTCTCTCTCAAATTCAACAAAAAATGGCCGCAAGTGCAAGTTTTTGTTTTATTTTAATCGAATACTTAAATGAATGTACATGTCTTTCCAGATATTTTAAAGACAATTCTTCAAAGACGTGAACATTCCGTTTCAACCTACACTCTATTCACTTACAAGTAATTAGTATCAGTATTAAAAAAGTGAAAAATGGAAATTCTACCTTGCTTACTCAAATTATTACATTCTGCTGTCCCCGTCAATCACGCTTTTACATCAAAATTAAAGACTTCCAATATCTCATCGTTGTTACTATATCTCGTACTGAAAGGCGCCCCGGGCATACCTACATGCAGCCTTTCGTTTGACGACATGTTGCACTAAAACCCATCAAAATGCCGATCTGTCATGATATAGCCAAATGTCTCAGTGAATATCATCGATGTCAGAAGTCTCTGGGTAATACAACAAGATAAAGGTACTGAAGAGCGTTAGTTTTCAGCAGAGAGGCAATGAAAGTATCACCAGAAGTTTTGCGATGAAATGAAACAGGAATTAATTTTGTACCAGTGAAATATTTGTAGTTAAAATGTTACGTGCTAAGCAAACACTAATCATACAAAATCAGTTCAGCATATGGTAGTATTTTCGAAAATGTAACTTAGTTAAGAACAGTATCAATTATTCCATATAAAATCATTAAGACTTTTGTTTCAAATATCCTGGTCATGAATTTTATAAACTTAGGATTGTTTTTGCAAAAGTGCAAATTGGCATTATATCAGAAATAATGTGTTCTTTAAATCAAATGGAATATTCGTCTTCGAAACAACTGTAGACAAATTGGCAAAAACAATTCTACATAATGTAGACCACTGCAGATTCATATTGGACCTGAGATGAATAAACCTATTAGGTTAGGTTTGTTCATCTCAGATTGGACAAATATCTTAATGTTTTCCATCAAATTATCATAGCTTCAATTTTAGTGCGTCTATTGCAACTCTGGGGATACATAACCCTTCGTCTTCTTTAGTTTGGATAGGTACGCGTGCCTCTATAAAGGTGAAGTAGAACACATAGCTACACCAATATTCGCAGAAAATGGAAAAAAAAAAAAAAAAAAAATTGAATTGAGTGCTGCAAGGTCAATTGAACTTTTGACCTACTGGTCACTGTTATAAAATTTGAAATACAAAAGAATATTCATTAAAATTAATTACAATTATTTTTATATGTTTTATTGATTACTTACCATCTGACTGTTGGTTGCCTATTTATATTATCATTTACTGATAACAAATAAAGAGTTGTGTAACATTTAACATTTCATAGTCAAAAAGAAGTTGTGCACGAGCCTAATGGATTTCTTTACAGATAGTATTGGGGCTAGTTACAGTGTGGTGCGTCTATTGCAACTCTGGGGATACATATATATAACCCTTCGTCTTCTTTAGTTTGGATAGGTACGCGTGCCTCTATAAAGGTGAAGTAGAACACATAGCTACACCAATATTCGCAGAAAATGGGACAAAAGCTAAAACCTGAGAAGCAAATTTGGGTGATATTCAACACAAAGTTGCATTTAAAAACAAAATCCCCACTTTTCAGCATAAGTGGTACTTTTTCGTTCC
The DNA here is from genome assembly GCA_023653785.1 of Ophioderma brevispina. Lineage (NCBI taxonomy): Eukaryota > Metazoa > Echinodermata > Ophiuroidea > Amphilepidida > Ophiodermatidae > Ophioderma > Ophioderma brevispina. Next base: position 105,830 of record JAMKCH010004245.1, read on the forward strand.
AGATTGAGGAAGTTGACCTAATTTTTAGGCAAATGTTGAAATTGTGACATATTTTGATATAAAAATGGGGTAATTCATATAAAAGAAGGTCGAAAATGAGACCCATAATGGCGCCATGTGCCCATTAGCGGGAAATAGATTCGATGCTCCTTTTTTTGACAATTTAAGGGGCTGCTTCGTATAATCATCTCCCGCATTCTTACCCTTCCAAAATGTTTGCCTAAACATCTTGTCATCTCCATCTTTTAAGACATTTCTACCAATGCGCATTCCCGTATTGTCATCCAGGTGTCCACGTGACCTGTGAACTATAGCTGCATATCCCCGTAACTTGACCGCATGCAATTTGTCCAGGTGAATATTGTTTGACATCCCAAAGGTGGCCGATATTCTGAAACGCTTCATCTCTCTACATTGAAAATACGAAAATGGAGGACTATTTCGTATTGTTTGCGTTCACTCATTTGGAATTACAACGCGTAGAGAGCGTGAATGGCATATTTCCCAGGGTAGATTTTGATATATATCTCAATTTCATCCTCTCATCATGCTCATATCTTTAAAAAATATAACCACCTCAAAGCATAAAAGATTTTAATTATACCTTGCGGAAATAACAGAATTCAATGACCGCAGTTTTTGTCGCTATCTTTCTATTAATCACAGCATATCTCTTAATGTTTTTAGTCACGTTTCAATTATAAGTGAAATGATTTTGATCTGAATCCATAATAATGTCAAAAACTGATATTTTAAGACAATTTCACCAGGTCATATTGTAATAAAAATTACCAAACTTACCCACTTTTCTAATTTATTAACTAATGAAAGTACTTTCAAGGTTCGGCACTTGCATGTTTGGAAGATTTTGGTATTGAGTACCATTTCCCTTAATCTCGTAAAAAATAAAAATATATATATATACATCCGTCACTATGGATACACCCGACGATTTTTTATATTTACAATGAAACTGGATTTAATCATATGGTTTTATTAACCAAATTATACTTAATATGATGCCAAAAAAGTAAATCCCACTTTTATTCTATAGGAAAGTTTATGGAATGACAAAGAACCCACAACCACAGCACAAAGCTATTACCAAAAAGATCTGTGTTGGTATAGCTAAATGGACTATAATGCTTTTGTGCGTTGTCCCCATACATTTTTTGCATTATGGATGGTCAATCCCCCAAAAAAAACCCAGCGTCGTGTTAAATCGATTAATGCACTGCCAAGCTTTTTATGGCACTTAAATCACAAACCTCCTATAAAGCGAAATCTGTGTTTGCTACTGTCCAACACATTATTTATACAATCCATAATCTGCAAATCACGATTGCACATTTCTTTATAATATCTATGTTTTTCCATTTTTATATCAATAACTTGAAATAATTCATATTGCTCGATCTCACGACAGCTAATATACTGCTTTGAAAATTACCCTGCAAAATTCTTTCATCTGCCATTAAACGTTACGTTGTTAAATCTTATTTGTCTTTCATTATTATGCATGTTGCTGTGATAATGGGGTTGTTATTTTTTTTTTATTTTTTGATGGTTATCAAAGCCCGCACACCCTGAGAGGGGCCCTTTCGTGGTGCAAAAATATCCATGTTATGAAAAAGTAACAGTATTCATATAAATCATAAACATTGTAAGACCTTCGTTGATCTGGGACCCATCCGCCGTCGCCAAACTAAAACACGTGTGTGGAAATTCTTTAACGCTATTCGAGACTTGCATATAAACTCTGGTTCCACTTTGATAATGTTGTCTCATGATACAACATCAAGCGAAATTCATTTGCTAAAAGAACAAAAATCGGCTTTGGCTAAGTCAGAGTCTGCCTGGAAGCAAGCTCTTAGCATAACATTTTCAATCGGGCAGTGTACATGTTTCCACCGACTCGTAGTTTGTTCAAGCCATAATGTTTGCATTGGGTAAGTAAACTCTCTCTCTACTGCAGAGCGATGAAATCCATACCGAATTTAATTTCATGTTTTAAAGCCAATTGGGTCTTGGTGGATTGTTACGTTTACTGAAGGTGCACATGCGCAACTCTGTCTATTGAATGGATTTCGTTTTGCTAAATCAGTTTTGAATAACAAGTTAGCATCTACAAAGTTATCTAATAGAAGTTCATCACTTGAAGGCACTATTATATCAGTGATCTGCTAAATCAGAAGATCCAAGAAAATCATCAAAATCAGATTTTTTTAAAATGTCTTTAATAAGCATAGGTATCCAAACATAGCATACAAATGCTATAATAGGACTGAAAACAACCTATTAAAGACAAAATCTGATATTTTAGTCATTGCTGTCCGTACGGATACTTACTGCAACACGTAATCTTTGAGCACTGCTGTTATCCTTTTCTGTCAGTTTTTCAGTTGTGCAGACTCTTTTACACGGTCATATGGGCCTTCCGCAACAGGACATCTGACCGAGTACGACATCTGACTGATTTTCACGATCGAATGAGTTTTTTATTTTTTTTCACGACCGCGTTTGTAATTAGCATGAAAATGCATTCCAATGAGTTTCAGCAAATTTTAATACTTAATACGTTAATGTTTAAGATGGCCTGTGAAGCAATAATAACAATTACTGACTTATGTGTTTTAATAACCTATTCAGAATCTACCAGGTTAAAAGTGTCAACATTGTTCTGGTGCCCCGATTTCTTGACAATGTTATTTCTGTCCATTGTAAATGTCATTGATTCGTGATTTAACTTGTTTGCTGTTTACTTTCTTAAATGATGTTCCAATGTCTATTCATGAATGTGTTCGACACGTGTCAAGATATCCCCCAAACGCGTTCAGGGAATAAAATTATTATCCGCATTCCTACTTCATAACCACTCATTGAATACTTGATGTACGGCGATGAATTTTAATGTAATCGTCTGGCATTTATTGTTGTCTGTGACTTCTTGAGGCGGACACGATGCCGCGGTTGTTCCCTTCTCTTGAGTCTCCTTAGGGTGACAGTATAGGGTGAATTAAGAACGTTCTGACTGCAGATGTTACGTGCAAATGTCATAATTATTATGTACAACTTGCAAATTCAAGAATTATTCAAAACTTATATAGGTTAATGAAGGTGTTGTCTGTGCGTTGAGAAAATTCGAATCTATTATTGGGTTTATGCTTACACTGGCTCGTCTCCCTCGCCTCTCCCCTGAGTTGAAGAACTGACGACGAAATACAAGGATTTTGTGACGCTCTGCTCATCGTACCCAGTGGCGCGTGGTGTCATTATGAGTATGAATTAAAGTGCTTAAAAACATATACCTTGATTTTGTATTAATGCATATACGCACATGCCGCACATACACAACACACACATAAACACACACACAGTCCGCACACACACACACCACACATACACACACAGTTCACACACACATCTGCACACCCCCATATGCCTACCCCCTCCCCACACACACACACACACACATACACATACACAGCAAAAACATTTAAACTTTGCCTTTTATTTTTTACGAACTTTTTCAAACAAATCCTTGCTTATACAATGAATAAACCCAACATTGCTCATACGTATGGGAATAACACACCCCATAATACCCTAGAAACCACACATACATTAGCATTGATACACAATAAAAACAACGCACGACAATTGAATGAGATTCGCGCGAATGTTGCTATCTCATATGAAACATTTGTACGTGGAAATTAGCAACAAAGTGAAAAATTGATAAGACTTCCACATCGTGCGGGCGGGGCCCTCAAAGTGGACATGTTTATAAATACTACAGTACTGATGCATATGTTTTCCTTCACTCTTTGTAACATACTAGGGACCCGTACGGAGTTTCTGTAAAAAACTAGATATCATCATGACCTATCTTTCTTACCAAAACGAAATATGCATTGCAAGGGCCTTAATTTCTACTATGCCTGTAGAAACGTTAGCTCTTTCTTATATTTTAGTAGCAATATTAGCTCAAAATTTACCTCTTGACGCACGTTTTCATTGCACTTGTGAACGCACGCCAAGGTGAAAGTAAGGTAAAAGATAAATGCATAATACGACATTTTAAAGGACATACCAATGGTATATGTATTAATATCGGCATGAATTTGTGTTATGTTCCCTTTTGGACATAAGTTCCTTTTATTTCTATTCAAACCATAGAATTGGCAGAGCAATCCCTCACTGCAAACAATGCGGTTATTTTTGGAGTGATGGCGCTGTAACCACAACCCCAATGACACTCAAATGTGCATCTGATTGGTTTTAGAAAACCCACTGAGAACAAACGGCCCAGCGTTGTTATAGATCAAAGTATCAACTAAAGATTTGAACTTGCCCTGCTGCTCGAATCAACCATATAGAAAAACATGGCTTGGAATACTAAATCATCTTTTTTGCTATGAAGACTTGCGTTTCACAGCTTATTTATTGTGATGTGATTTAATCTCTGATGTATTATTATATGTAAAATATCGCCCCTCTTCCTTTTTTCCTGAAAATGTCCTCGTTATATCCCCCCCTGAATTACAAAGAAGATATGAAAGACCTCAGTATATCTGAATAAAATCAATCATAAGACCGACTTGATAAAGGTAAAACTGACATAATGTTGGGGGTTTATCACATGGCTTAATGGAATTCATTTACCAAAATAATACTTCATTTTTCTTTTTCTTGTTCTCATGTTGTTTTATTACAGAGATCAACCATCTTGGTTTTAGCGTTTTAGTGATGTTAATCAGCACGCGACGAGGTAACGTATCCCAATATTCTTGTCGATTTTAAAAGTACGAGTGAAATGTGCCGTCTTTTGTGATAAAAAAATGCCAAATATTTATCGAATATGTTTTACCATTTCTTCAAAAACCATCATTGCAACATGTTAATATAACGAAATAAAGAGTTGTAATTTCGTATTGTTTCAGTAAGTATTTTAACATTTACGAGATCAGGTCAAAAGACAATCTTTCCTCTACGTCCGGCCTTTGTATTTGCATTCTTTAGTATGAAATACCTCCAAACGAAACTGCAAAATGCTATCCAATCTTTCTACAAATGAAAAATGAAAATATTACTGAAAGAAATAACACCATTAATACCATTCAATATTCTCTGGAAAATATTAATTATGTCCTACCAGGGATTCTAAATAAATCGGGATAGGACACTCGTTCAACGAAGTGGAGACATACTGCATGAAATATGTTACTTATTCATCGCCGGTCGTACGTGGCGCTGTGCCGCTACGTCATTCCCGGTTACGTCATACTGCATAAATAATTAGGTGACTTATCGAAAATGGTGGCGCTATTACTACGCCTGCGATTCGTCTATGGGCATTTGTACACAGTGTCACCCGCCTGGTCCTACTTTTAAGCGATTACGACTAATAATCGCTTGTATATTTACAGTTTCACTAACACTAATGCCGAAATTCCAACTAACACTGAAAAATTACCTGAAATCGGCGGCTGAACTAATAAATATAGATATAACACTAGTACTTTTATCATAGATGTCTTTTTAGCGATTTTTTCCATAGTAACTTCAGTAATTTGTGGTAATTATTGTCTTCAACTACAGGTGGCGCTCTTGATTGCATTCGCTGTTCAGAGGCAAGAGACGGGATACTCGAGAATGGTGAAGAAGACTGTAAAGATATGCCTGAAATACCGTGTCTCCCACCGAACACACTAGGGACTGAAGTGTGGGTTGCTTATTGCTCCAAGGTGGATGGCCATCTTAGTGCTTATTATCCACGTAAGAGAGAATTTGGAAGGAATGTTTACAAATTAATTACTTGGTACTGTTTGTTCTAAATTAAAACCTTCTTGCTTTAAAGCCACTATCAGTCATTTTCCTCAGGATGTAAATAAACAATGCACTCAATTTTTGTCTAAGTTTGAGCTTTTCCATATTTTATTGGAATTACAGCATCGAAATACTGCATCGAGGTACCGTAATTAAAGAGCATTTCGTGATCCACAGCCTCGTCCCCCTCACTTATACCTCAAAACAATTGAGATATTTATATTTATCCGAAACATTGGCCTAAGTGCAAATTCGATCTACTCTGTTGCAATATTAGTAGTAGTAGTAGTAGTAGTAGTAGCAGCAGCATTATTATTATCATAATATTATTGTCCTTTAAGTAATAGTGTCCATTCCTTTTGTTTATTTTTTCAAGAAACAGATGTCACTGAAACCAAGGAACTAAAGAAGAGACTATGCCTCCGAATGAGAGAAGATCCTTCAAATCCCTTAAAAGAAGGTAACAGTGGCCATACATGTTTCGACGACAGAGATGCTTTGACATACTTATCCCCCTTCATGGAAAAATATCCAGAAGGATCCAGTTTTAAATTCAATGGAACAATATGTTTTTGTAACGACAAGGATAAATGCAATGGAATGGAACAGTTACACTGGAATAATTGGATTCTACTTGGTGCAATAACGACTACACTGTTACTATGGTAACAGACAATTTTAGAACCAATTTTATCAAAATGTGTATTTGTAAACCGGTGCAGCAATCATGCGAGGAATATGTACCTGAATATGGATTTTTCATACTGCAACGTCAATGATTTTACAGCTTTGATATGTTGGAATAAATTGATCTCAATGCGTTACATATTATATGGTACAGCGTACATTAGCTCTAGTAAACTCGCAGAAGGATGACCCATAAACGTGATGCGAGGTGTTATGTATTTTTCTTTGCAGGATATCTCCGAAACCATGATATGAGAGGTCGTATATATATTGGATTATGCCTATACGTTTCAGGATAGCCAATGCCATGGAGATGGAAAAATATAGCAATATCATATCTACCTTTGATTATAGAGATCATGTTAATGATAGATACAACATTTAACATTTGAGTTGTGTTAGAACATGATTGATCGATTACATGGCCTCAGACAATATTGCTTTCAATATTGCTGTCAACACATTGCTTTCAAAAATGAAAAGAGTATCGTCATTTTGTGTGACGCTCCGAAACCATGAGGGGCCGTATGCTTGTACGTTTCAGAAGAACCATTGACAGGGAGATTGGAAATTTAGCAATATCAAACCTGCTCTGAATATATAGAGAGTCATTGTTAATGTTAACTCTAGAGATGGATTTATGCCGAGATGTGTTTAACCAATAAGTCCTTTCGGAGTTCTAAATGCGCATGTCCGACTTTTAAGCCAGTTCCGGTGCGCGGTGATCCCCGTACAAATTCAATGGCGTCTCCTGGACAGATGATTGTCTACAAATGCACAGCTGCTCTGTCACTGTTATGGTAAAGAACAAGCATGTACCAAGAATTATACAAATACTGGTATGGTTTACAGAAATTACAGTTGCATCTTATGCTTTCATCTTTGCTCAAATTTGATTATATTCTACACTGGTCGTCTGCTCTGATCTGAGTCAATACACTTTCCGATATCATCCTGAACTGGAAATATACCATTCTCACTTGACCTTTTTGATGAATTTCCCGATTGCGCATGCGGTTTTGAGGAGAAACTCCGAAAGGGCTTAATTATTTTTTGAGTTAAGACATCATGTAAGAGACTGCTTCAAAACATGGCCGCCAGTGGCAGGTTGGTCCACTCGGCTCACCCGGTTTGAAGCAGTTTCTTAAAGCCCATGATATACTTCCAGTCGCAGCGAGCGATATCTGCTCGTGAGCATGCGTAATACTTGATCTTGGGTCAAAATTCGGTATTGCGCACGTCAATCGCTCGCTGCGACTGGAAGTATATCATGGGCTTTATTGTTCTAAACAATGAAACACGGTTTCGGCCGCCATGAACCGTCGGTCAACCGACGGTTGAGTTATGAAGTCACCCCTAAAAGTACGTCAACACGTTTTGTGAGTGCCAGAAGGTCATTAGTGCAATAGCTGCCATTTGTCAGAAATTCCCATCAAACCTACTACTATGCGAGTTGTGAGTTATCCTAATACATGACAGCACACAGATTTATCACATGGCAGCTATTGCACTTACGACCTTCTTGTACTCACCTGACGAAATGAAATGTCGCGTTTAGAATTAAGTGTGTACTTATTTCAGCATTGCGGGTTGGCAAACTTCCGGCAAACATCGTAGTGAATTTCAACAAGAATATCGGTTTACAAAGGGTGACTGAATGTTCTGTACTCATGGAAAAAGGAGGCTAGATGGCCAGAAATTTCTTCCAAGTGGATGCAAATTGGAATAATAATCTGTTACTGTGAGATACTGCATTTTGATGTACATTGCGTCTTTCATCTGTCGTAGAGGATTTTATTATGCCCTGTGACCATGTAACCTGAAGCCTCGGCTTTCATTGTGCCCCTTAGCAAAATAGAATTGTATACTTTTTTTCTTATTAGAATGTCCCTTGTAATTATTTTCGTCAACCCACACATATTTGAACATTGACTATTTATATTTTAGGTGTTTTACAGGTGCTTCGTTGCCGTAAACCTAAAGCAATAGTTATGTTTATTGACATACTGTATTATATTTGCTTTAAACACCAAAGACAGACGATAAATGTTTAACGTTTGTCTTGTGTGTTGAGTATAGTTTCACAATAGGCCAAATCGCACTGTTTGTAATATAATTACAGAAACATAGCCGGAAGTAGTTCAAAAGTACTACTTTTTTGCACTTTGGCAGCAACTGCTCCACTCTACTTAAGACTTCAAGAGTAACAGAAATGCATATTCTTATTGTAATGAAGGACGATTTCAAATTGAAGAAATTATTTTGTTTGAAGATAATGAATGGTATCTCTTAAAGAGTTTCTCGTAAATTATCTAGCGTTTCCAATGACCTTCAATTCATTGCTGTAATCGATTATAATTAACATAGTACAATTAAAGTATAACTAAATCCTCACACAGCAGTATTGATGTGAATGTGAGGTGAATCCGGCCACCCCGCGGGGACAAAACCGGTGTAAAAGGAGATATCGTCCATAGACGACAACGGAATAAAGCGTGAAACTAATGTTGCGTGAAGAGTCAACTGAAACGAGTGCCCTATTCTTCACCATTGTAGGCGGACTGTAAGTTCGGAGGACTATATCTCCCGCCACACCGGATTTAAAAACTTTGGTTTTACTACTACCACTACTACTGTACAATGAATTGAACTCGTTCACTCTCCTGAATTGTTACAAATCAAAGTCCTTTGCTTAATCTCTTCACATTTCGACTGGAACTTTAAATCGTCACGTGCAGATAAGAAGTAAATCATTTATTTTCACTGCTGCTGATGTAAAATAATATTCAAAATTTGGCAAATCAGATATAATATCTTTTCCCACAACACTTGAAATTACATTTCACATAGTCGTCACGAGTCCTGCAAAGAAACACATCGCCAACACTTGATGGCGCCGTTCCTTTTTTTAACGGATGAGTCCCTAATTTCGACTACGGTTTCATTAAAGTGTCACAAGCATGCCAATGAGGTATTGAAATTGATTCCGTTATGGGCTGTATGATGTTGTGCAGTTGCGCATGATGGAATCAAATGCAATACCTCATTTGCATGTTTGTGACACTTCAATGAAACCACAACCACAATTGCTCAGATCATTTCCACCAGCAAATAGCCTACATCATAGCGCCATCATGTGTTAGCGATTTTCAGCGACATTTTTCTTAATTTATGCTGGATTCAAAGCTAAGGCTAATTTGTTGGTTTGCAGGAATTGGGACGATTGTATAATAGTCGATGGGTGGACCAGTAACGGTTTCATGCTAATTGTATAAGGCTTGTTGAGGGTTTACACGTTATCATTAGTTGAGCAAGCATGCTAAATACATGGAACAATACAGGACGATGTGGGCATTATTAATAAGTTAGTTTGTTTTACAAGACGATTAGCGACTCGTCTCGTCGGGGGACACTTTGGAGGTTAACTATTGTGATCTTTTTTGAAATATATCACAGATAATTAAGGACAGATGGCACTCCCCCTTATTTTTGTTGTCCGGAAGTGGATGTTATGGGGAAAGGCGCTCCAAGCGTCAGGTAGGTAAAATACGAAAAACATCTCGATAGCTACGTGCCCTGAAGCAATGGCGAGTAGATCGAAAGTCTAGCTGTAGCTGTTAATGCTCAATTAACCCCCCAAAATCGCAAAATTTTCATTTCTTTCGTTCCCTAAAGAAAAATGTTAATTGCTTGAACAAACGCAAAACTGTTGTTTGTGAGTGAGTGAGAGTGAGTGCACAGTGTTAGTGTAGGCTGGCCGCCGATGCACGTATGCACAGTTTTGTCTCAATGGACTGTACAAAATTCTAGACTATTGACCATTTTAGGGGATGTAGGTGATGGTAGACCTACGAAAAGTAAGCAACTTCCATAAAATATGATGGACAAATTTAACATGTGTGTGAGGTGATGATGACTGATGTATTGGTTGTGACCTGTGCAAATGCCCTAGGGCAACATGGAAATAGGGAGGAAAGCTCTTTTATTTAGTATTTTTTAACTTGACGAAATCCTTGTTGTTCGATGGGGGAGGAGGGAATGGCAAAAGGAGTTCCATATGCCCCCCCCACCCATGATTAGAGGGTAAAAAAGTGTAATAACGCAAAATAGGCTACATGTCTTGAAATCTCAACGTTGTCTCCCGTCTACATGATATAGCGATAGAATGAAATCGATGGATATATTGGAGTAACAAGTGGTTTGTGACTTTGAAAAGTGAAATTAGGCCCCCGCTACTCCCTATTCCAAAATAAGTGACACTATTTTTTGTTATTGAAAGAAAAAAGAAAATATCTCCTGAATCTTTGCAAGCCCTCAGGGAATTAAAATCAATTTGGATAATAAGTTGTTTGTAACCTATGGAAAAAAACTAAATTATCTTTTTCCCTAAAATTCCACAAAAAGGGCAAAGTCATTGTTGTGCTCTATTTATTGATAAAAAAGGGAGGAAAATGTGGAGAATCTTTCACAAGAAAGGACTCTGTAGTGATAATGAATGTTCAAAGGGGACCATGGGGGTCCTTTTTTCCTTTAAAAAATACAGTTTTTCGAAATCTCCACACTCCAAATAAATCCTTGATAACTAGTATACAGATTCATGGACCCTCGGTCAAGGCCTCTAATTTAAATGTAATTGACAATAATCTTTATTTATCCAAAGGTCTATGGAAAATAACGAATATTTTCAAATTAAAGGTCATTGGCTAAAAAGGCACAAAATTCAAGTTTAAGCACTTTACACTAAAAAATGACAAAGCACTACAAGTGAGTATGGTCCCAGTTAGGGTTTGTGATTAAAATCAAGTTTTAATTTAAACTGTTAAAGATAAAAAAACTTTTTTCCCCCCACAATTTAATTATTTTGATTCCTTTCATCATAGATAAAATTGAATCATTGAAAACAGGACTTGGTTCATTAGCTGCCCACATTCGGTACCCAGTTACATAGACCCAACTAGTGCTTTGTTAAAAAAAGCGAAAGGAAACAAGAATGGAGTAACTCAAAAGTTCCGGTCGGTACAAGTACAATGACAGGTATGTGGGAACTTCATTCCCAACAGGGCCTTTATGGTGAGATGAAGAAAGGTAGAGGAACTGCAAAAAGTAGGGATCTAGCAATTTTCACCTAATATTATTATAAATGTTAGTTATAGCAACACCTTTTTTCATTTTCATTTCACTCTGTTCTTAAATTTAAATGCAAGATGCTCAAATCTAGGCTCCTGTTATCATTGTATAGTTTCTGAAGCGTACAGCCGGCCGTCGTCTGCCTTGAGTGTACCTAGTATGGAACGCATGTCGGTGCTATTCCCCAGTAGGATTTTGATGACGTAGCAGCGTTTCATCGTTCACCGTGTATTTAAGGCGGAGTGTCCGATTTGGTTAGTAATTATCTTTGATATATACAGCAACTTGAGTGCTCGAAGGAAAAAGAAACACTTAGCAAACCGAGACCAACTCCATGATATTGAAGAGTAAGAGGACAATCGTCATATACTTGAGTGATGATTGTAGAGACAATCTGAGAATAATAAACCACCAATAAGCCTTCTTTGTCTCCATAGGGAATGTCCCCTGATATAATACATAAACGTTCAATTTGTTTAGAATAATCTAGTTGATCTGGGTGTGTTTTTATTGGACGTTTTTATAAAATACAGTGCATTGAAGAAATGCGCATGCGTAAATTTTATATTTTTCTCATGACGTGTTTCGGTTTGTTGTCCGGACAAGACACAGTAGAAAGAACCTTTCTCTCATACTTAAATTGAAAGACGTACTTAAATGAATTGTCTGAGACGTGGCTGGTAATTAAAGCAGACGTGTCATGAGCCGTGTGGATAGCGTAGGGCGATCTCCATTGTTTCTAATTGATTTGATTATAATTGATATATTCAAAGCCCAAATTAAACTCGGATTGGCGGACCTTTGATTAATCAAGTTGAATATGTCTTCGATTTTACTTCTGTGACATTTTCATTAACTCCCACTGACTATACACCCCGGTCAGTGTTAAATGGGGCAGCGACATGTCTTTGTAGATATAAGACGATATTTGGTATTAACATCAAGCATTAAAAAGCGCGGATTTATTTTACTGAAAACAATTTATACGATCTCTAAATTGTTTTTGGTAACTAGCATAATAATCACAACCCAACCTCACACGAATAACAATTCCAAAAAAAGTAACAGCATATCGGGCAATATCAGAGGTGAAGAAAACCCTGTTTAGTCAGTATCGCCACTTGGGCACCAAGAAGTGCTTCATGCGATTTTTGGCCCCGGAAAGTATGCTCAAGGAGCATATGGTCCCGTAGTCATATAGTCAGTAGTCCATACTACGTCATCAAAAAAAAAATTGTGCAATGATGTGCAGAGAATTTTGACACTTGAGAAAGTCACTGATCCAGCGGGTTTGTGTTGTTTTAATAAGGTAAATCTAAATAATACTTCAAAGGTTGAAAAAATGAAAGAAAATGATTAAAACATAAGCAGATATGACCAAATTTACACAACACTTTACTTTCCACAACACGTTTGCGCAATACTTCTATGACCCTTATGGTTGTGAAGGATTGAAACGCGTTGTGAAGGTATCAAACGCAGTGTGAAGGGTCGCAAGGCGTTGTGAGGGCTTGCAAACGCGTTGTGAGTTTCCCACAACGCGTTGCTAGATACTTTGCAACGCCGTTGGGGTCTAATGTTTTTAAATACAGTCACAGAAAATCCGCCATTCTAATGGGCCGACGCCGCAACGCGTTGCTACTTTCTCGCAACGCGTTGCCGAAAGTCGCAACGCGTGCGGGCCAATACGTTATGGCCTTATGGCTTGCGATAGACGGCACGTCATAAGTCCTTCCACTAGTGTATGAAGGCTCTCCGCCAGTTTTCTTAAGTGCCTCAGTTGGCCAATTAATTAGGCTCAATAAAAGTGTTGAAGTGCTGAATAAAATTATTTTTTATATATTTTGCTTCTATATACATGTCAAATGTAAAAAAAAAAATAAATACAGTCCTGTCCCCTTTAACACCATACACTGTAAAATGGTGTCGTGGTCCATAAGACATGTTTTGGCAATAGACATGTCTTAAACAATAGAAGTTTTAGAAAAGAATAGAGAAAACACACTTTGAGACACAAAGATACGTCCACCATCAATTCTGACTTCAATAGACACGTTGTCTTGCAAAACTGAAGTGCATTGCATGAAAAAATAATGAAGTTTTCGTAACCTGTCCCATCTTACATACTTATGAATTCGGAAACCCTTAACGGAAGAACGCACGCATGTTAGTTTATTAAGTTAAGACTTTGAATTCATAAGTGTGTCAGAAAAAAGTTTGTAGATGCCAGGGTGCGGTTACAGAACTCCCAAAAATAACTGATTTTAGTGTCTGGCATACAGATGTGAATGTATATATAACTAGCAGTGTCTTACAAATGGCTTCACATTCAGGGTGTCTATGTAAAGACACCATATTTACAGTGTATTTTTGACCAAAAATGATTATCTACTCTTTTATTCACTTTTGTACACTCAACACTACACAGGTGCATGTTGGCTATAATTAGAATGGCGTAGAATTGACTTCAGCTTGCCGTTGCATGGTATTCAGAATGTAGTTTATCCGAAGGTCATTCATCCGAACACGAGATTTCCTATACTGAGTAGGCGTTGTCGAAGCTCGGTTCCTATCGAAACATTTGTTTCGTGTTCCAAAGGGTTGTAATTCTGAATGTTCGTTATACGAAGGTTTGTTATTCGAAGGTTAGTTTATCCAAAGGTTCGTTGATTCCGAAAATGAAAAAAGTTCGTTGATCCGAAAATGGAATAGACAAACGAACCATAATTTTATTTCGGATAACGAAATATTTGTGTGTTTGATACTTTAAACTGTGTTTTGTTTACTTTATCACATCACGTATGAGCCTTTTTCCTTCTATACGACAACTGAATTCGGAGTGGATGGAAAATCTCCAACTTACACGAACTCTGGACAAAACTTCACGGAAGATCGCCAGATGACAGAAATAACATCAAGATTTAATTTGACTTGTTTCAACTCCCGGGTTACCCCCCGAGATGTACGCTTAAGACTGATATCCCAAGGGCAACAAGGTTAACGTAGTATTTTACAACGAGCGGAAAGGGCATTATTGAATGAAAGAATCAGACAACATAACTATACGCTTAATATTTTGAAATCAAAACAACAGGATTTAAAAGAACCGGTCTGTCTCCGCGGGAACTTACCGGAAGCCACATTTAATCGGGTCATCGATTACCACTGAGCAGCGCAGTTACGTGAGCATGGGTTCTTGTGAAGTCGCCAGGTTGCCAAATTCAACAGGCTTCGTTCGGAAAAACAACGATCGGAGACATTTCTCTATTTCTCGCAACAAATTTGGAAATCACAACAAAGACAATGGTATTGACTTCCATCTCGTCGGTTAAACCCGCACGGACTCGGTACTTTTTTCAAAGGGACTCAATTTTGCCGTGGTACCGAAAACCGCCGATAAATGGGTAATTCAAGCCACATAAAATGCTTGTAAACACTTGAAAATGACATTGCTGCAGAATTAACGTGCTCGTGTGGCGAAATATGCTGAAAACTTCGCGTTTGCCTCCCAGTAATATCAGCATTCTTATATTACCAAGTGATACAGGACGTTGCACTGTTGTTTGGTTGAACAAATCAAGTATGAAGAAAAAGTTAACACCTTGTTGTCTGACACTGCTACTTACTCTAAATTGAAGAAAAGACCCACAAGGAAATACCAGAGTGACCTCATCACCTTCTCACAATCCTTAAAGGATTCCAAGGTAATCGATGATAACTTATATCACAAGCTCTAATCCACCGCGTGTACTATCCCAGCCTTCTATGGTATGCATAAAATTCATAAAAACAACTGGCCGCTTCGTCCTATTGTGTCATCTATAGGATCATGTCATATGATTGCAACGGTTTGTGCTGATATCTTATCGCGCTAGTCCGGGAAATCTCCCTCTACAGCACATTAAAAACACCGTTAGATTTTGTAACAGATCAAAAACATAACTGTTTCAGCAAAGCGCAAATGAGACTCTATTTTATGACGTCTCTGCCTTATTCACCATATTCGCCCGGTAGACCAAGCATTAGATGATGTGGTTCAAGAGTTATTGAATTCCGATTAGCCAGCTGGAAATAAAGAACAACCTGAAACTCTGATCAGTGCCCGTTTACTTCTTTTGTCTACGGTACCACCTATTTCTCATTTCGAGGAGACTTATTCAAGCAGGATGGGGGTTGTGCGATGGGTTCCGCGGTGGCGCCTATTATTGCGAACTTATATATGGAACATTTCGAGCAAATAGCCATATCGTCAGCTCCATCGGCGCCTAGCCTCTGGTATCGTTACGTTGACGATACCTTTGTCAAAATCGCACGTGACAAGGTGGATGGTTTCACCCAGCACATAAACTGTATTGACGAGAACATCAAATTTACCTGTGATCCAGAGAAGGACAATAAACTACCATTTCTTGACACATTAGTCACCAGGAACGTCGACGGCTCAGTTAAGGCATCAATTTATCGCAAAGCAATACACACTGATCAATATTTGGATTTCCATTCACATCATCCGTTGGAACATAAAGTCAGTGTGGTCCGTACCTTAATGCATAGAGCCGAAACGACTGTCACTGAACCGTGTGATCTACAGGTGGAGAAGGCACATATTAAATCAGCACTCAAGGAATGTGGATACGAGGATTGGGTTTTCTCAAACAGAAGCAAGAAAAAGACTGTTCCGTCCGACGCTACCCCAGGTGATGTTCCACGTAAAAGGGTTTACGCCACCTTACCCTACATTAAAGGTATCTCGGACAAAATACGCAGGGCTTTTCAAAAAGCAGGTGTTTCTTCTTCTTTCAAACCTCACACCACTTTGAGACAAATTTTGGTCTCTCCCAAGGACAAGCCCCCCAAAGACCAAGTCGCTGGGACAGTTTACAGCCTTGAATGTGAGGATTGCCATAAGACATATATTGGTGAATCTGCCAGACCCTTGGGCAAGCGGATCAAGGAACATATTACCACCAGATCGTCTTCCACCTCCGCCGTGTCTGAACATTTAAAGACAGAAAAACACCACTTTGACGCAAAGAACGTCAAGGTCCTTGCCAGAGAATCTAAGGATTTTGCCAGAAAAATCTTGGAGGCTATTTACATCAAGAAACTGAAGCCCGCCCTCAACAGAGACAAGGGGTGGAACTGGATCCTGTTTGGGATCCATCTTAATATAACTGTATTTGGTAACTTCCGGTTTGGAAGTTACGTCATCATTAGTGTTGTCCAGAGACAGTCAGTCGCCATAACATCTTACATAGCTGATGACGCCAGATGGTATCTGTGCGAAAGGCCTCCTATAGAGGTTAGTAAAATTTTTGTGATGCAGAAGTTTAATCCCTCTGTGTTTCAAACTTATTTCTTTTTCGGATAAACGAACCTTTGGATTAATGCAACTCCGGGTTTAAAAAAACCTCGGAAAAATTAATCTTCGGACAAACGAACCTTTGGAATAACGCATTTTCGGATAAACGATTAACCTTCGAATAAATGCGTAGACCCCGACTTCCATACAACTCCCTTTTCCCACATTTTGTATAACCACTGTATCAATTAACCTTGGAATGTGATCTTTTCAAAGGTCTTCTTCTTAGCGTATCCACAAGTCATTGGTAATGGTGAAGAACTTCTTCCGCCTTGATTTACTTTAGGTGTTTAAGACATGATGAGCATCAAAAGTTTTGATCCGTAAGTGAGCCATAATCAAAGAGTGACCACCGCTCATTCTTTTAAAACAAATTGTGGTCCGTTTGGATGTCTGAAGTTGTGATTTGATAATAAAAAAAAATCCGGAAAACATGTATATACTATCTTTTGAAATTTCTTTAAACTCAATAACAATATACAACCAGTAACTCTCTCTCGAATTCAGTAGTCTTACGGAATAAAGTAGAGCATCACAATGCATTTATTCCGTAAAGGCTGCTGAATTCATCAGGACCACTTAGTCACTAGGTCACTAAATGGTTAAAATTCTCCTGATCAAGGTACATTTGTAAGCATTTGAGTGCTACCTGGAGATTCAAAAGTTTACAATCAAAAGGTTTCATGAACGGGTGGTAGTGCTCATGAGGTTTAGGGAAGTTATAAGCCCATTACCAGTCTCTCTCGCAAAGGCGTGACGTCGGCAAATAGAGGGCGCAATGCTCTCCATCAGCATGATGCAGACGAGATTAAGTCTATATAGGGCGCAATAACTACCGACGGAGTAACGTCATCATCAATGCTTACGAGGTCACGTCGCAAAACCGGATGGTTGCGAGAAAGACTAATCATGTATCAACATGTTCATATTTCCCTGCTGACGGTACAGCGTTACCATAGTTACCGAGGTAAGCTTACGACGGCGCTGCGTGCGTTGGGACTGACGTTAGCCGTTTCATTCGGACTGCACCAACCGCAAAGTACTCAAACAGAAAAAAGGGGCCCTTCACAGTAAAAACTGTTTTACCAATATACACTTTCCAAATTTATGTTTCGCATGGTTCCACATACCAATGGTGGTCAAAAGTTCCGCTTAAAACCGTACCCCGAAATTTTGGCACCTTACTTACCATATATGACACTTTCTTGCATTTTATCATGTTTATGGCTATGTGTGGACGTGTCATTGCCTGGAGGGGTCACCGTTTGTGTCAATCGTTCGAGACTTCCGGTTTGTGAGGTTTAGCATAAGTATGTACAAACAAAAATAGTACGCACGGCTGGAAACTCGGCAAACCAACCCTGGATTTTTATCACATCGCTGCACTCTGACATTTGGCCGTCGTTGCTGACTGTGGCCCGTCCGCTTTACCGTCTGCGTCGCGCCGTTGCCGAGAAAGACTGATACATACTTCCCCCTTCACTGCGAAAGTCGATTTGTGCTCGTGAGCATGTGACACTTGATTTGGTCCAAATCGAATGTTGTGCTCACGAATCGCTCGCTGCGACTGGAAGTATACATAGGCTACGGCATTGTCAATGACCACACAAGAGGATGTGGAATTCGTTTGTTCCATTTTTCCATGAGCAAAACAATTCGTTCTTCTTCTTTCCTTCTTCTTCTTGCGTATGAGGCCGCAGCTAAACATGTTTTACGCGTGGAAGCCACACCTCATGTTGGTTGTTTGGTTTGGGTTAGAGAAATCTATGCCTCCGGCGGACGAAAGATAGTGCACTCAATTGAACTGTGATCCGAAGTCTGTGATGGAGAGCCCCAATGGCAGGCTTGGGGCGATGGCCGCAACCCCCATCGGTACATATTGCTGTTGAAGCGACCGACTCCTGTGCGAATCCGGTTTAAGGTAACCCATTCCTTGCATGAGATTGCTGCCAAGTGGTAGTTCTGTCTTAGAGTGTGATAGAGAATTGGTGTGGTCTTGGAGTATAGCCAGGCAGTATTCCATGTCTGTAAGGATGTTGATGGGGAACTGGAGAGTTTAGCGGCGTGTCGTCAGAAAGGTCGGCGAGAGCGCACTTGCGCAGTCTCTGTCTACCGAGTTGGTGTGATTCTTTGGACGGGTTTATGCAGCAGGTGCTTGTTGTCCAGCAGGCCTTATTCACTAGTTTTTGTGGCTGTGTGGTGTTCTCTCCGAAGTGCTGCATGTGCAATGCCTAAAGCACTGGTAGGAATTCAGATGGACTAGGACGGAGGCAGTCCATGATGGTTCCAAGGTCTCGTTGCAGTACAGTATCCAGCTTCTTTGTGTGAGGCTGTTGCAGCCAATGCTGGAGGGCGGCATATTCAGCAGTGCAGTAGACCAGAGCCAAGGCAGTTGTGGCGTATTGGTCGTGGGCTGGCACCCCATGAAGTCCATCAAGTCGGCAACAGGAAGGTTATTCCTCGAAGATACCCCTTGGCGCATACGGGCTCGAGGTGCTGGCCTGGCCGGTATGTAACTGCCGTTCCAGCTTGACGCCCAGGTCAGTTGGTGTAGGATGTATGGCAGAGGCGCTCCATTGAGGTATTTGAAGCTGACGATGAGCCTCTTTTGGTGTTGAGGTGGAAGGCAGTAGCGGTGGTCTTGGCGTCACTCATCTTCCAGTCCCAGGTCTTCGATATTCTGAAAGTAGGCCCATGTCTGTAGTAAGTGTTGGCTTCTGTGCTTTCTACTTCCTGTCCAGTTTGCTGTCGCGAGTGGAGGAGGGCCAATCGTCGGCGTAGCCATATTTGTCTAGATGTTGGTTTGAGGTAAGTCGCTGTAAAAGTTAACATCATAGCGCCAGTACAGATCCTGGTGGTACTCCGTTCCTCAGACGACGCAGGCGACTACTCTGTCCGTCACTGGTCTTGAGAACAAAGCTAACGGTTGCCAAGCAAATGTTACTTGAATTGTACAAGGTGACGATCCGTGATGGTCCTTAAGAAGCTTGAGTGCCAGGCTCTGGATGGCCACACGGTGTCGTATGCGCATAAGGTTCCACCAAGATGACGCCTGCCTTAGGATCGCTTTTTCAAAGCTTTCCCCTCAATATCATTGGACAGTCTCCGGCCACGGCGAAATCCTTCTTGTTCGTCAGGCAGATGGGGTCGACGACGGGCTCCAGCCGAGCCAGGATCATCCCCTCAAGTAGGAGTTTGAAGGAGACAACACAGTAGTGTATTGGGCGGTAAGTTCTTTCGGTTTGTCGACAGGCTTGTTTGGTTAAAGGAGTGCGATGATAGTAGCTCTCCACCAGATCTTGGGTAAGGACTGGTTGGTGGGCAACATTTGGTCGAACTCCTGGAGCCAATCTAGACATCATCGTGGGCCGCATTGCCTCAAGACTCTGCTGGTTGTTTATCAGGGCCTGGGCCTTTCCACAATTTTAATTGTACATGATAGACAGAGGTAAGCTCATCTAGTGAAGAAAGGGTGTTGAAAGTGACCCGTCCACGCCCGGGGCTCGACGAAATGTGGTGATCGCTTTTTTTGACAGAGCGAGTGATCCTTATCAATGTTTTTAACGACCATTTCCGAGAAGTTGCTGGGCGATTGAGTTGGCAGTCAGGACATTTCGTGGTTTTTGAAATTCCGGTTAGACGGTTTATAGTCTTGAAACCCGGCCTTCCTGCTGGGAGTGGGTGCAGAGTGTCGATTCCGTGGACCGTCTCCTCAAAACTCCAACGCTCACGGGGGCGTTTCCTGTCAGCAGTTTGTCAGATCTGACGCCTTGGATGAAGCTTCTCTTCTCTTCCCCGGGTCAGAATTCAGGAAATCATTGTAAAAGAGTTTCACATTCCTCATCCCAGGAAATGGGATATAACTGCGACGGCGGCCACGGTGGGGATGGTCGTCTTTGCTATGTTGATAAAGAGTTGGCACAGTGCCTGTGTTAAGAATTATCCAGGTTGGCAGTGGGTTGGTGTCGGGAGTGTTGGGCACTCTGAACTCACCAGGGTTCTTGAAACTGGTCCCAGTCTGCTTGGGCAAGTTAAACCTTTTCACTGGTTTGTTGGTACAGGCTTAGTAGGCTCCGCCTGAGCGATACAGTGATGGTCTGTGTTTGGACTTTCGGAAATCGGTGTCGAGAACAGTACGGTGAATGGAGATGGTGGCCATGTTTTGCAAAAGCAAGCAAGAAGTCAGGGTTTGTAGACGTATTCCACCTACAAGAGTTGAAAGTGTGCTGGTTGCTTGGGGTCGTTGACAAAAGTTGTCACCGGATTTTGAGGCCCCAGTCTCTAGAGTAGCTCCATCAGGGTTTGGTTTTCTGTAACCCCAGGTTAATGCTATGGCACTATTAAAGTCGCCAGCATAAAGGCAGGGTGCACCATAAGTTGGTCGAGAGTCTGCTTGAAGCCGATGGTTAGGTGGCTTGTAGAATTGGTGACATCGAACACCTGCAATTTGGGTCGTTGCCCATTTCCGGGTGGAGTCTGCAGGTGAGTTTGCAATTTGTTTCATTGGCGAGTTACTAGCAAAGGTGGCAAATCCCATTGGGTAGCGCTCTCGGTGTTTGTGCAGTAGGGTGTAGCCGCAGATGTTCAGAATGGAAAACTGTCGGTGCGTGGTACTCTGGAGGGAATTGCAGCTGAGTCAGTAGTGACTGTGTGCGTAGGAGTGAGTGTTCGATTATGGTTTCTTAGCACGAGTGAGACCTCCACGTTTAATTGGAGACTGAGATGCCATCTGAATGAATCTGGTTGAGTCTGACCCCTATAAGGGACACGTGTGCCGAATGCATCAGATATGTCCTCTGACGGGCCATAAATTTAAAATACAGTGAGATTAAAAAGACAAACCAGTGAATTAAAAAGACAGTGAATTAAAAGGACAACAGGTGTTAACTTGGCCTCAGTTGATTACATTCGCCTGAAAAACCTATCAGTACCGGGGTTCACCACGAGGAGGTTGATATCTGGAAACCCCAGATGATTTTGGTTCATTCTTCATGTAAGACAATATGAAAGGCCTAGCATGAATCTTCTATAAGGGGATCAAAGGAGTACAAGGATTGTACAGCCTTATTCAGTAAAAAAAGCGTCTTTACTCTAGTCTAACTCATGCATCTCTTACACCAAAAAAAGGACACACCAGAATTCACTACCTAAACAAGCACACGCCTAGCGACATGACATCTAAACAATGTCTATCGTGCCTCCCTGAGGCTAACCGGCTTGGGCATTGATAAATATCATGTGGCAAATTTTAGCATTGTTCATTTATATCACCAAATAGCAGGGCCGTGATTATACCAGGCGTATCGGAACGATATCGGGTACAGTTTCATTTAAAAGTCCATTTCCATTAGTGAAATTAGGTGTATCCGTAACAAACTGTTGTGTGAGGTGCAGTGCGATGTGCTGTAGAGCGTGCGTTTTATTCAAAAAGCTCATTTGCCATTACTTGGGAATTTAAATGGACACCGCTACCCGCATTCGGCTTTTTATCAAAAAGACCTGATAATTCACGGAAGTAATTTGCATGCTTCAAAAATATGATTGTCACCCTTACAGTAAAAAACAGTTACGTTAAGGTCAAAAGTAAATTTTACACAAAGTGAGATTTTGTACAAATGGAGTAGGACGAGGCAGCCAGTGATGGTTACTCAAGGTCTCGTTGATTACGTATCCCGCTTCTTGTGTGAGAAAGAGCCTTGCACCATGCTGGTGGCGGCTATTCAGCAGATGCTGTAGACCAAGCCACGGCAGTGGTGGCGTAGGTCGTTTGGGCTGGCACCCATGACGATCCACAAGAGTCGCACGGAGGTTTTCCCGAAGAATACACCTTGGCGCATACGGACTCGAGTGCTGCCGGTATGTAAGCTAAGCTGCCGGTCAAGCTTGACTCCCCCCAGGTAGGTTGGTGGTAGGAGTGTAGAGTGGCAGAGGCGCTCCATTTAGTTGTATTTGAACCTGACGATGAGCCTCTTTGGTTTGAGGTGTAAGGCAGTAGCGGTGGGTCTTGGCTTCACTCACTTCAGTCTCCAGGTCGTCAGATATGCTGCAAGTATGCCCATTTCTGTTAGTAAGTGTGCTGTTCTACTTCTGTCCAGTTGGCTGTCCGAGTGGAGAGGGCAAGATCTCGGCGTAGCCATAGTGTCTAGATGTTTGTTTGAGGTAGTCGCGTGATATACAAGTTGAACATCATAGGAGCCATTACAGAGCCTTGTGGTACTCTCCGTTCCTCAGACGAGGCAGGCGACTACTCTGTCCATCACTGGTCTTTGAGAATAAAGCTACGGGTTTGCAAGCATGTTTACTCTGGAATGTGGTACAAGGTGACGATCCGAGATAGTCCTGAGAAGCTTGAGTGCCAGGCTCTGGTGCCCACGGTGTCGTATGCTGCAGTAAGGTCCACCCAGATGACGCCTGCCTGCCTTACGTCGCCTTTTCAAAGCTTTCCTCAATATCATTGGACAGGCGCCGGCACGGCTGAATCCGGCTTTTTTTTTCGTCAGCCAGAATGGTTCGACGAAGGGCTCCAGCCGAGCCAGGATCATCTCTAAGGAGTTTGAAGGAAGACACCATTAGTAATATTGGGCAGTAGTTCTTAGGTTGTCGACATGCTTGTTTGGTTGTGGGAGGGCGATGATAGTAGCTCTCCCTCCAAATCTGTAAAGACTGGTTGTGATGGCAACCATGTGTGAACTCGCTGAGCCAATCTAGACCTCCGTGGGCCGCATGCATCAAGACCTCTGCTGTATGTGTATCAGGGCCCTGGGCCTTCCACAATTTTACATTGGCTGATAGCAGAGGTAAGCTCATCTAGTGATAAGGGTGTTGAAAGTTACCCGTCCACGCCAGGGACTCGACGAAATTTGGTGATCTCCTTTTTTTTGACAGAGCGAGTGTGATCGTTATCAATGTTCTTGAAAACGACCATTGCCGAGGAGTTGCTCAGCGATTGAGTGGGCAGTCACTGGACATTTCGAATGGTTTTTTGAAATTCTGCGCGGTGAGAACGGGTTTTTAGTCTTCCAGAGCCTTCCTGCTGGAGTGGGGAAGGTCGATTCCTTGGACCGTCCTCCCCCAGCCCGCTCACGGCGATTCCTGTCCAAGCAGTTTGACAGATCTGAAGCATTGGATGACGCTTCTTCCCCGGGTTCAGAAATTCAGGAATCATTGTAAGAGTGTCCATTCCTCATCCCAGGATTGGATAGCACTGCGACGCATCCACGTGGGATGGTCGTCTTTTGCTATTGATCACGAGTTGCACAGTGCTGTGGTAAGATTATCCAGTTGGGAGGGGGTTGGGTGTCCGGGAGTTTGGGGCACTCTTCTGTCTGACTCCACCAGGTTCTTGAACTGGGCGCCAGTCTGCCTTGCGGAGTTCCATCCACCTTTTCACTGGCTTTGTTTTGTACGTCTAGCTAGGCTCTCCTGATCGATCAGTGATGGTCTATTTTGAGACTTCGGAAAGCGGGTCCTAGAACAATACGGTGAATGGAGATGGTGTCATGTTTGCAAAAGCAAGTTCATGTTTGTAGACGTATTCCACCTACTAGAGTTGAAAGTGTCTGTTGCTTGGGTCGCAAAAGTTTACAACACCGGATTTTGAGGCCCAGTCCCTCTAGAGTAGCTGTCTCCATCAGGGTTGGTTTTCCTGTAACCACAGGTAATGCTATGGCATATACAGTGCCATCATAAATGCAGGGGTGCACCATAAATTGGTAGGGAGTCTGCTTGGAAGCCGATGTTAGGTGGCTTGTAGACATTGGTGACAAGAACACCTGCAATTTGGGTGGTCGTTGCCCATTCCAGGTGGAGTCGGCAGGTGAGGTTGCAGTTGTTTCCCATTGGCGAGTTACTCTAGCAAGGTGGCAATCCCATTGGTAGCGTTCTCGGTGTGTGCAGCAAGGGTGTAGCCGCAGATGTTTTTCCGATGGAACTGTCGGTAGCGGGTGTCTCTTTGGAGGGACTTTTTTTTGGGGGGGGGGCGTGACTTTGTGCGAGGAGTGAGGTGTTCGATTATGTTTATTTTTTTAATTATGGTGTTTTTTTGTGTTTTTAATTGGAGCACTGAGATGCCCCATCTGACTTGACATCTTGGTGATGTCCTGCCCTGTAAGGGCAACGTGTGCCGACTGGCATCAGTAGTGTCCTCTGACGGGGCATAATTAAATACAGTGAGATAAAAAAGACAACAGTGAATTAAAAAAAGAAAGTGAATTAAAAAAAGACAACAGTGTTCACTTGGCCTCAGTTGATTATCATTCGCCTGAAAATATCATTTACCGGGGTTCACCACGATGAGGTTGACATCTTGAACCCCAATTTTTGGTTCATTCTCATGTAACATCAGTGGAATTAGCCTAGCCATAAATCTTCGAAGAGATCAAAGGCTTACCAGATTGTACAGCCTTATTCCGTAAAAGAGCTTTACTCTATGTCCTAACTCATGAATATCTTTCAACCAAGGCACCCAGAAATTCTTATTTCTACGTACCTAATATCCAGCACACCCTAGCCGCATGCATCTAAACCTGTCTATCGTGCTCCGAAGGTAACCGGCTTTGGGCATTGATAAATATCATAGCTGGCAAATTTTGCAATTGTTCAATTATATCAACCAACATATCATGGGCCGGATTAATTACCAGGCTATAACCCGCATCGGGTTAAAGTTTTCATTTAAAGTCCCATTAGTGCCAAATTAGGTGTATTCCGTAACAAACGTTTGTTTTGAGATGTGTGCATGTGCGATGTGCTGTATAGCGTTGATATTTTATTCAAAAAGCTCATTTTGCATACTTGGGACTTTAAATTACACCGCTACCCGCATTCGGCTTTTTATCACAAACACAGACATGATTTCACGTAAGTACTTTGCATGCTTTCAAAAATTGATTTCACCCTTACAGTAAAAACAGTTCGTTAAGCTCAAAGTAAATTTTACCAAAGTGATCGTTTGTACAATGTTTTATAAATCCAACAATGGTAAGAATATTTCAGAGTTTTAGAAGATGAATTTTCCATTCATCGAGGCGATTAGAGCCTCGTTGAGTGGAAAATTTGATCTTTCAACGAATGAAAATATTTTCCGTTAACACGCAAAGAAAAACATTAATTATTTGTTTTTATTAACATATAAGTAGATCCATATCAGCATTTAATAAGCTAGACTTAACTTTCATCTTGACTACGCTTAGGCTATGTCCAATGCCCAGGGCCAGGCCTAGCCATAGCTCTAGCCCTAGCCACCGCCGATAGGCCTAAGAAATGTTTGACTTACATTCACTTTCTCTTTCCCGATCTCTTGCTATATCCACTGTATTAAAGTTGCTCCAAACAAACCCCCATTGCGAAAAATTCTAAGTAACCTGCTGCAAACTGAAAAACAGATCGTGCCCATTTTTGCTCATGTAAAATACGGTAAAGTTACGCAAGTTCCGAAATCCGTTTCCATCACCGCAATGATTATAATATTTCCAATGCCATCATAAGTCCTTATAGTGCGTGTATTTTTTTAGGTTACCCGCGTTTTGTGAAATGCACGATGCGTGCAATATAATTAATTGTAATTGAAACAAAAGGGGCGGCTTCAGTATTGAACCGCCGGATGACCTGCGATTTCAGATCATTTTGAATTTAAGTGTAAAAACCACAATTCCTTTAGAGCGGAGCGGCCTCTGGCCATTTTTTCCGAAAAAAGGAATTTTCTGTTTTCTTTCTTCAATTGCTCGTAAATGAATAATCAATGCCATTGAAAAATATGGCTATATTTACACATAAGAACTAACATACTACCCAAACAAAAACATATAGGGAGCATTAATATAGGCGAAAGTCATCCAGGGGAATTTGTAGCTACTTTTTTACGTTTGCCGTAACCTTAATCGACGATGTGTCTAATACATGAGTATCATAGACTCGTTACTCATTGATATTAAAACACAAGGTCACAGACCGGCAAACAAGGTGCTCCCGTGAGAATCAACTCAGCGTATTGTTGTCTTGTTTTACACGGATTTCCGCGTCTGTCTGCTGAATCTAATGTTTCCTTTATGTTTTACCCATAAGCGCAGAACTGATTTTCGGCTTAATAATTTCAGGTGAGGGCTAAAGATAAGAAAAGCCTTACAACCTGCAAAAAATATCAATTAGAAAAATCTAGAGGTGCACTATTTTAAAAGCAGTTTCTCTTTAAAGAGTAGTTATTATCCCGCTCGTTATGCTCCGGGTGCCTTTGTTTTGCTTAGGTTATAATGGATTGTTATTTATTCAACAAACTAAAGAACCAGAATATTTGCTGCAGTTAGTGCCAAACCCCAAAGAACCCAAGATTGAGAATTTATTATACGAATAGACCGAACAAATATCTGTTATCTTTTACACATGACCATAATATATGTTTTCGCTTATACATTGAAAGCCGTGACTAAATGATGCAAGCAAAACTTAATGCCATTTAAACCTAGGGGTGTCCACCTCATAAACTGTCATCTCTATAGACATATCTTCTACATCAAAGACGACAGAATAGAATTTTGGGTAAAGTTTGCAGCAAAATTTTACATTTTAATTTTTTAGGTTTTTTCTTTTTTTAATTTTTTAAATAATTCAATTTGTGTGTACAGCTCCCCAGCCAGTCAACAAGCTTTAGAACAGACACGCCCCGTTGAATACTTGTACTTCTATTTCAAGTATGATAGAAAGCCTATTTGAAACCAAATTTAATGAAATGTTTTGAACTTTTATTGACACCACTTTGACTTTTTCTGTATATTGAATAGTTGTACTACATAGTAGTACTAATCAAAAATGCGACGCTCTCCTGGTTAGACGGACAGCCCTACTAACATTCACTTCCTGTTGTGGATAAATGCCGAGTATTGATTTTACCATCCTGTATGGCACTGGAACAGCCTGGGTAGTGTATTTGCTTTTTCTATTGTTAGTGAAAAGCGGATGAATAAGGCCATGTTCACCGCGTGACACAAATGATTTTTGTAGTACCCGGTACTTACAAGGTCAAGAGTGTGAAGTGACCTATGCTGTCATTATGTATGGTCAACTTTTTAAGAAAAGAAATAATATTTATAATTAATATCTTATAATAATTCTGCTTGTGACAACATTTCTTATGGCCTTCAATCATATTTTAAGTAACTGTAATTTCAAATTCAAGTAAATTTTGATAGGTTGTTTATTTTCATTTTGACAAGCATAGTGTACGAGGGTGGTGCATACACGGGAATTATTTATTGATAGTACACTGACAGTGACACTGTGCATGTTCAAACGTCGTGATGGATTATGGGTTAGCTGGCAACAAAATTCATAAACGGCAAGCATTTTTTTTTTTCGATAAAACTAGGAGTCCCCTCAGCGGCGGTAGTCCGCCGTCCGGCGGCTTATTCATGAAACCACCCGATATGCGGTCAGAGCGTCCTCTTACCGTAAGTCTTTGAAAAGACTATCCCTTCGATGTTGGCGTCGATATGTTGATGACATTTAAATCACGGTGTATTGGTCACTGTTGGCCCTCCTGCCCCTGATGCTAACTTGACCATGGCCAGGGCGCAGCCAATTATGCACTGATTGCGTGGCGATTGATTTCTAAACTTAAATGTCCGTTCATACTTCCACTGCTAAATGCCCGTTCATGCAACGCACGTGCACTGCAGTGCAGTGAGTGTTACCAAGGTGTACTGGCGCCCCCATCCATTGGCCCTAGTGGTGAGACCCAGCAGAACGCACTAACATGCTTAAATACGCTTATATTGTTAGTTGGAATATTGGCTTGGTTCTCTCGAGATTTTGTTTACAGACAATTGCAAACCGGTGTAAAAGGAGATGAAGTCCTTTGGGAATCCACAGCCCTGGTATGGAAAGCGATAAAGGCCATAAACGTAATTGCTTCAAACGCTTTCCCGAGAAAGTAGCAACGCTTGCTACTTCGGGGCAACGCGTTGCGGTGTCGGGCAATCAAATCATGAATTTCTGTGACGTATTTCAAAAAATAGACCCACAACGCGTGGCTAGATTCTTTTGGGCAAGCTTGCACACAAAACGCTTTGTCCTTCACGACGCGTTGCGAAGGTCCAGCAGCCATAAGGTGTCATAACGTATTGTCCCCCGCAACGCGTTGTGAAAATTTCGCGGCAACGCGTTGCTACGTAGTGTCGGCCAATCAAATCAGAACTTCCTGTGACTTTTCAAAATAATATCTCACAAACGCGTTTTTGCGACCGTTCACACGTGTTGCAAAACCTGCACAACGCGTTGCCGCTCAATACGTTATGACCCTTATGGCCATCACAACGGCGTTGTGAAGCTGACAACGCGTTGTGAAGCTCATAAACGCGTTGTGGAATGCCTTGCAACGCGGGTGTGAAGCCATAAGGGTCATAACGTAATGCCGCAACGTCACGGAAATTCGTGATTTTGATTTGCCGAGTCCGGCAACGTGGTGCCGAAATGTCGCAACGCGTTGCCGAATGTGCTACGTTCTCACAACCGTTTGCGGCAATACGTAAGACCCTATGGGCTTGTTGACCTTGCAACGCGTTTGTGAGTTTCCACAAACGCGTTGCCTATAGCTTTGCAACGTGGGTTTAATTTTTTGAAATACGTCACAAATTCGTCATTCTATTTGGCCGACTCTGCCCGCAACGTCGTTGCTTACTTTATCGCAAGTTAACGAAGCGCTATCTCCAGTTAACGGAGTGTTATTTGGGGATAAGGCTTCCTTATCTAGGGATAAGAAGAAAGTGATACACTTGTGCTTCCATAGGCGTGTGGAACCGCATTCGGGTAAAGTTTCATTTAAAAGTCCCATTAGTGCAAATTAGGTGTATTCCGTAACAAACTGTTGTGTGAGATGTGCATGTGCGATGTGCTGTAGAGCGTGAGATTCTATTCAAAAAGCTCATTTGCATACTTGGGACTTTAAATGACACCGCTACCCGCATTCGGCTTTTTATCACACAGACATGATAATTCACGGAAGTAATTTGCATGCTTCAAAAATATGATTGTCACCCTTACAGTAAAAACAGTTACGTTAAGGTCAAAAGTAAATTTTACACAAAAGTGAGCTTTTGTACAAATGTTTATAAATGCAATGGTAAGAATATTTTCAGGAGTTTAGAGATGAAATGTTCCATTCATCGAGGCGATTATAGCCTCGTTGAGTGGAAAATTTGATCTTTCAACGAATGAAAATATTTTTCCGTTACACGAAAGAAAAAACATTGTTTTATATAACATATAAGTAGATCCATATCAGCATTTAATAAGTTTAGACTTAACTTTCATCTTGACTACGCTTAGGCTATAGTCAAGGCCCAGGGCCAGGGCCTAGCCATAGCTCTAGCCCGGGATAGGCCTAATAAATGTTGACTTACATTCACTTTCTCTTTCCCCTATCTCTTGCTATATCCACTGTATTAAAGTTGCTCCAAACAAACCCCCTTGCGTAATTTCTAAGTCACACCTGCTGCAGAAAACTGAAACACGATTCGTGCCCATTGTTCTGCTCATGTAATACGGTAAAAGTTACGGAAGTTCCGAATCCGTTCCAATCACCGCAATGGATTATAGGGCATGATACGTTCGTGATTTAAAGATCTTTTCGTGCCTCCAGCGCTGGGGGGGGGGGATCACTTACTTCCTTCACTAAAAAATTTAAAATATTATTGTAAACCAGGAAAATCTGTATCCCCAAATGAAAAAAGTGCACATTATTTAGAAAAATGAATAAAATGTCAAGCCCAATTTACTCCCAAATGTCAGTGACCAATATGTACACGTAAACTCAAGCCAACATAGAGCTGAATGATATTCCATCAACTAAACCTTCAGCTCTCTTCTCACAGGGGAATGCAGGTCCATTGGTTTACTGCCTACACTGTTGAAAAGATTTAAGCTATATCCCCAGGTGGATATTACTTCCCCTTATTGAGCTCTAGTCTCCTGTTCATAACTTAAAGGGGAACATACTCACCTCGCTCATATTTAATTTTAATTAAAAATGTAGTCGCGAATACCATTGCCTTTCTTGGTAATGAATAGAAATAGGGTTTTAAATACAATAACTTGCGGATCTATGTTTTATGCACAATTAGGTCAGTCTGCCATGGGGCTTTTCTTCTTTTCATGAATTTTGGTCCCTTTACATGTTCCTTTTCGAAAAAAAATTATTAATCATATGGTCAAAGTTATTGAAACACCAGTAGAATCTCAATATTTCTTTTATCGCGAACGAGGAAAGAACTTGCCAATGCGGCAAGAACATAACATTCGAAGTCTATTCAACTTCGTGCACATGAACAATAGACCAGATGTAAAAAGAATGTGAAGTGTGTCCCGGGCCGAATATTGAAGATCATTAAGCTCCATGTTCCTTGAGCATGTTGAGGTTATATACAGTATATCCATTGGTCACGGATATTCTTGCAAATGAAATTGAGTTGACCATTTTATGATTCATTTTTCTAAATAATAATGCACTCTTTTTCATGTGGGGACAACAGATTTTCGTGGTTAAGATAATATTGTTTTAATTTTAGTGAAGGAAATAGTAATCCCGAGCGCTGGAGCACGACAATTTAAATAAAAGGCCAACATTGTATTTATGTTACCATGGCCTCTTATAATATTGCATCATTGCCACTAAGTCCTTATAAGTGCGTGTATTAGGATTGACGCGCGTTTGTGAAATGCCACCGATGCGTGCAATAGAATGAATTGTATGGAACAAAAATGGGGCGGCCTTCAGTATTCAAGAACCAACACGACCAAGCCGGTTGACCTGCGATTCAGATCGGTTGATTTAGTGGAAACCCAATTTCCTTTAAAGCTGCTCTGGCACATTTTTCAGAAAATATGAATTTCTTCAATTTGCTCGTAAATGATAATCTATGCCATTGGAAATATAGGGATTATATTTTTACATATGAAATAAACATACCCAAAACAGATCTAGGGACATTAATAAGAAGTCTAAATTCCACCGAGGGATTTGAAGGCTTACTTTTAAGTTTGCGCCGTAACCTTAATCGAACAAATGTGTCTATACTGAATAGCATAGACTCGTACTCATTGATATAAAACACAAAGGTCACAGAACGTCAGAAACAAGGTGCATACCGTGAGAATCAATCAATCAGCGTGGTTTTTTCTGTGTATTACACGTACATTTCCGCGTCTTCTCTGAATAATGGTTTTTCCGACGAATAAAAAAATCCTTCTGTTTACCATAAGCGCGTTGATTTCGGCTTATATTTCAGGTGAGGGCTATGTATATAAAAGCTTTACCACCATGCAAAATATCAATTTAGAAAAATCTAGAGGTGCACATTTTTTCAATGTGCCAGTTTTCTTCCTTTAAACAGTAGTATTAATATCCGCCGTTATGCTCCCGGTGCTTATGTTTGCTTATGTTATGAATGTATTTTATTTTATTCAAAAACTAAAGGACCCAGAAATTTACGGCAGTAGAGCCAACACCCTCAAGCCCAAGATTGGAGAAGTTAATTAGTACTAATAATACACCGAACAAATATCTGTTATCTTTTACACATGACCATAATATATGTTTTCGCTTATACATTGAAAGCGTGACTAAAATGATGCAAGAAAAACTTTAATGCCATTAAAACCTAGGGGTGTCCACCTCAAGATAAAACTGTCATCTCTATAGAACATATCTCTACATCAAATGACGACATAATAGAAATTTTGGTAAAATAGTAATTTTCAAAAACAAATTTCAAACATTTTTGCATTGCAATGTTCAAACTCGTGAGGGATTATGGGTACTGGCAAGTCACAATTCACTAACGCAGCATTTTCGGAATTAGACTAGGAGTCACGCAGAATTCGTGATTTTGATTGCCGAGGGTCCGCAACGCAGTTGCCGCAAATGTCGCAACGCGTTGCCGAAATGGTTGCTACTGTTCTCACAACAGACTTTGCGGCAATAAAGTATAACCCGTATTGGCTTGTGAACCTTCGCACGCGTTGTGAACCTTCGCAACGAGTTGGTGAGGTCGCAACGCGTGTGAAGGCTCGCAACGCGTTGTGAAGGCTTGCAACGCGTTGTGAGTTTCCACAACGCGTTGCCAGATACTTTGCAACGCGTCGTGGGTCTAATTTTTGAATACGTCACAGAAATTCGTCATTCTAATTGGCCGACGCCGCAACGCGTTGCTACTTTCTCGCAATGCGTTGTCGATATGTAGACACGCGTTGCAGCAATACGTTATGGCGTTTATGGCGTTACGGCAACGGAATAAAGTGTGAAACTAAGAATCAACTGGATCGAGTGCCCTATTCTTCGATACCGTTGTAGATGGACTATGAGTTCGGACTATAAAAACTTCTACGCCGGTTCCAACCACGCGGCAGAGAAGTGGGTGGAACTTGCGAGGAATCGGTAGTTAATTCTTGAAGCCGCTGTCCTATAATAGTTTTACCGCTGTGATATTGTTACTAGAGCAGGAGCAAGGACTTGGGTCAAACATCATCGTTCATGTCCCACTACATCTAAGCTTTGACACCTTTGGTAGTTAGTATGGACCCTCTATATCGATGCCAGGTAGTTAGTGGTGTCAAATTGTGGTGTCACTTTTTCAATAGGCGCCAATTTAAGTTTACACAGGGGTCAAACTTTTAAATTACTCCAATCATGTTCAAATGTATGCCATATTGTCCGTATAGTTACAGGGATTCCAAAAATGTATAGTTTGTACCATCTATGACCATTTTTCCATTTTCCAAATTTCCATTTGCACAGAGGTCAAAATCAGAAGTTGCTCCAATTTTGGTAAAAAGTGAAATAAATTGTTCATCTAGCTTAATGTGTCAAAATAAGGAATAGTTTGTAACATCTGCAATGCATAGTTATCATATTATGTAACAAAATAGGTCATAGGTAACATAATCCAATTGGCATTGACCTCATTTGACCTTTATCTCGGTAAGTAAACATTTAACATAATCAAATCTATACTTTGATTATGTAACAAAATAGGTCATAGGTAACATAATCCAATTGGCATTGACCTCATTTGACCTTTATCTCGGTAAGTAAACATTTAACATAATCAAATCTATACTTTTGGGGATTCCTCATTCCTCAGGCAATAATTTGCAAGCATTTAAAATATAATCAGAGTAACTTTCAATGTTGACTCCTGTACAAATTGAGTTTGACCTTTTTTACCGTTTTAGTCATTTTACGCTATAACGCCAAAACCAATATTCGTAAGTGGTACAAACTATACATTTTTGGAATCCTTATGACTAGACGGCACAATATGAAAAATGTTTCAACATGTTTGGAGTAATAAAAAAATCTATAAACAAAAAACCGTTTGTACAAAACTTGTTACATTTAAAAAAAAAAAAAAAAAAAAAAAACCTGATGTACCTTAATTGTCCCTATTGAAAAAGTGACACCACAATAAATTATCTCACAACACCACTAACTACATTGCTCACCCTTGAGTACTGTACACAAAATACTAACTACGATTAAAAAAAGGTGTCAAAAAAGCCTTATATTCCAATAAGGATCTGCAAATCGGTTACCATTGAACACAATCTGCAAGTGTTATTTTAACATCTCTGGAATGCATTTCGAACGCATCCAGACATTTCAAGTGTTAACCATATTTTGCAGTGTAGAGGCTGTACGGTGTCTATATTGGCATTCTCAGTAATCGACATTTTTTTATATTCAAGATGGCAGCCAATATAGTCGGCTTTAAAGATACTTAAAACCTATATATGTAGTTACATTAACTAATTATTATTATAAAGGTGTAAATGAAGGTATGAGATAAGTATTTGACAATTTGACATCCTTATCTGGCATTTTTGTTTCCTTAACATGCACAAATTTTAAGATGGGAGCCAATATGGTTGCCTTTTTAGCTTCTTTTATACCTATAAATTACGATACATCTGTATTGTATTTAGTTAGCATCCAAAATGATTATTAAAGTTTAAATTAAAGTATGAGATTTATGTCTTTGAACATCACAAACTCGTATTTGGTATTTTTGTTTTGACAACATGCTTAAAATTCAAAATGGCGGCCAATATATTATGAATATATAGCAATTTGTAACTTTTAAAGATCTTGAAAGGCAGTCATATTGGCTGCCATCTTGATTGGTAAGCATGTTAACACACTTCGAATGCCAGATATCAGTTCCTACTGGGTATAGGGCCTAGAATTATGCCTCTATCACAAATACTTGATGAGTTATGGTCAATTGGATGATTTCGGGGCATATTGGATTTCGGGGTGGCCATATTGGATTTGATGGTAATGTTGTGATCAAATCACATCAAAACCTGTCCAGTAGAAGTAGATTCCTCGGGTTTTAAAACCTGGATATAGATCATAAAATTATGGCCATTTGAATGAATTTGAGAGTGGTAGCGGCCATATTGGATTTCTAGAAAATGCACTGCACAAAATTTGCACACCCTCCAGAAATCATTTGCTTAGGTCCTCATTAACTAAAATCGATCGATAGAAAAAGTATGTACTCCATTTCCACCCTGCACCCACAATTCCTCCTGACTTAAAGTTTAGGCTATTCCACTATCAACTGGAATCTAGTATAGTAGCCTTCGTTTGCGTAATCGTAAGTCTTACTTTTTTTACAAAATGTAGGTTTGGTCTTTGTAGTTCGTCAGATTGTTTGTTTTCTCGTTCTGGCAACATATTAATTTGGGTTTGTTATTTAAAGCAATAATAGCACTTTTTGAATGAGCGGCGCTTTCATTTGTAAATTTTTGGAAGAAGTGTGTACCGTAAAGAGTCAACTGAAGCGATGCCCTAGTGTTCACCATTGTTCCCGGACTGTGAGCCCTGGGGACATACTCTCCTACAACTGCCTTAGACCCCTACATCATTAAGCCGCCACCACCTTGACTCGATTCCTGAATACAGT
The DNA here is from genome assembly GCA_023653785.1 of Ophioderma brevispina. Classification (NCBI taxonomy): domain Eukaryota; kingdom Metazoa; phylum Echinodermata; class Ophiuroidea; order Amphilepidida; family Ophiodermatidae; genus Ophioderma; species Ophioderma brevispina. The sequence goes on from JAMKCH010004245.1 coordinate 141,791, forward strand.
AAGGTTTTCATCACGAAAACCTACGAAACCCTTTGTCTTCCATCTTGCTCTTGCTCAACGAACCTGCTAGCGGACTCATCCAAACAGACCAACGTCTCGCCCAGTGTCCGAACTGGAATCTTCTGCTGATCCCAAGCCACAGCGGTTAGGCGTGGACATTAGGTCATTGTCTTGCTCGTGTCAAACATGTTGAAGCAATCTCGATTTCCAGTTGGAGGCCGAAAACGTTGATTCCATATGTCTTCTCCATAACCGCGAAGGACGGTTTCTTTGGCATTTCCGGGCTCAACGGCACAAGGGTTTGGAGCAGGAAAAGGAAACAACAAAAGAGTCTGGCTTTTATAGCTGGGTCATTCCATAGGTTAGGACTTAAAGTGGAATGGCTCGTTATCACAAAAGTATCACTACTTTTGATACAGTTATTTCAGTAAGATGCACCTTGGGTGTTGCAAGAACATTGACAAAGTTTGTAGACATACGCTGTGGTGTCTGTCCGAGTTTGAGAGAAAACATGCTGTTTGGTAAACATTGGACACGTTTTGTCCATGTTTGCGTCTTCTGAAATATTTTAGGGTGGTACCATGATTATACCACGAAAACCAAGGTAAGTTATAAGCTTAACAATAACAATGAACAAAATGCCTTGTAGGACAAATATTATAGTAGATTTCAAAATGAGTGAGACCTCATTAAAAGTTATAGGTCTGTTCCTTCGCCGTGAGAAGAGGATTTATTTTAATGGCCACGGGTAAAAAAGGTGAAGGTACGCATATCAATGTACAGTAATATAACTATGACTGTCTGAAGATTTTATATTTTTGCGCAGAGTCCTACGTCAAAATGCGAGCAGGTTTTTCATTGAAGTATCAGAATGAAAACACCGCAAATCATTTAATTAAACATTGCAATTTTAACACATTATTTTTTTTAATAAAGTTCAATTAAAGATTCATGAGAACATTTCCAGATAGAATCGCCCCCAATTTTTCTAGAACCCCCGTTTTTTTTTTATATATTTGGGGAAATGCTACAACCTTCATGAATACGGCGAATACGCCGTCCTTTTTTTTTTTTTATGTCTAAGACTAATAATTTGGTAGTTTCTGTCGTGGCACGACATAAAGTCAAAGCATGGTTTTCCTATGGGGAACTATTACGATAAGCCTAAGTTCAAAACAAGGTTTTGGCGGTGTTTTTTTTTTTTTGCACCTTTTGGGTCCCAAAAACCCTTTCCAAACTTTCTCGGTTACAACAAACCAATCCGTGAAATTTGATAGAATTTGTATCCTAAAAAAATCTTCTCCCCCGTCACTTAAGTTTTTATTTGGCCACACACACCTTATGGAATATTTAGCGCCAAATGCTTCGTCCTTTTATCATTAGCTACATTTTTGTAAGAACTTTTATTCATTCATTTTGCAGGTTACCGACTCTGTGCAGCAACTCACAATTTAAACGGCTAAGATCGTGAGTTCTGCGCTTTTTTTTCCACTGGACCACACGCGTGTTCCTTTATAACACGACAATCATCCTAACCGATAATTATGGACGAGTAAACTAAAGCCCCAAAGTACCGCAGCATGTCAAAATAAATACCCACATGGTTACACACCATTAGTCCTTGCAGGAAAACTATATTTATCAACAGTTCGTTTTCTTCCGCCAATTTTGATACCCTTATTGTCCCATCATCAATATTGCCCAATCACCAATGTAGCGGATCTCATCCATAAAGACAACATATCGCCAGTGTCCGAACTGTAATCTTCTGTGATCCCAAGCCCAGCGGTTAGGCGTGGACATTTAGTCATTCGTCTTGCTCGGTAAACACGTTGAAGCAATCTCCGATTTACAGTTTGGAGGGAAACGTTGATTCCATAATGTCTTCTCCATAAACGACGAAGACGGTTCGTTGGCATTTCCGGGCTCTACGGCACACAGGGTTGGAGCAGGGAAAAGGAACAAACAACAGACGTCTGGCTGGGTCGTTCCATCAGGTTAGGACTTAAAGTGGCATGGCTCTGTATCATCAAAAGTATCACTACTTTTGATACAGTTATTTCATGTAAGATGCACCTTTGGGTGTGCAAGAAATTGACAAAGTTTGTAGACATACGCATGTGTCTTGTCCGAGGTTTGATAGAAAACATGCCTGTTTGGTAAACATTGGACACAGTGTCCATGTTGCGTCTGAAAATATTTTTAGGGTGTACCATGATATACCACGAAAACCAAGGTAAGTTATAAGCTTAACAATAACAATGAACAAAATGCCTTGTAGGACAAATATTATAGTAGATTTCAAAATGAGTGAGACCTCATTAAAAGTTATAGGTCTGTTCCTTCGCCGTGAGAAGAGGATTTATTTTAATGGCCACGGGTAAAAAAGGTGAAGGTACGCATATCAATGTACAGTAATATAACTATGACTGTCTGAAGATTTTATATTTTTGGCTCAAGTCCTACTTCAAAAATGCGAGCAGGTTTTTCAATTGAAGTATCAGAATGAAAACACCAGCAATCATTTAATTAAACATTGCAATTTTAACACAAGTTGCTTTGACACTGCAAATATTTACAGATTTACAGGAAGAAGCGCCCCCAATTTTTCTCGAACCCCGTTTTTTTATATATTTGGAATGCTTACACCTGAAGTGAATAAGCCGAATACGCCGTCTTTATGCCATAAGATGATGATTTGGTAGTTTCTGTCGTGCACGACAGAAAGTCAAAGCATGGTTTCTATGGGGAACGATTACGATAGCAGACAAGTTCAAAACAAGGTTTGCGGGGTTTTTTTTTTGCACCTGTTTGACCAATAAACCTTCCAAACGTTCTCGGTCTACAACCAATCCAGTGAAATTTGAGAGAAATTTGTATCCTAAAAAAATCTCCCCCGTCACTTAAGTTTTTATTTGGCCACACGACCTTATTGAATATTAGCGCAAAGCATTAGTCTTTTATCATTAGCATACCATTTTGTAAGAACTTTTATTCATCAGTTTCCAGTAAGCCGACTCTGTGCAGCAACTCACAATTTAAACGGCCTAATGATCGTGAGTTCTGCGCTTTTCCACTGGACCACGCGTGTTCTCTTTATGACAAGAAAATCATCAACTATAATTATGGACGATTAAACTAAAGCCCCAAAAAAGTAACGCAGCATGTCTAAATACCCACATAGGTTACAAACCATTAGTCATTGCATGAAAAGGGGCTAACAGTATGAAAAGAATGATTGACCCATGCTATGTCAATTGAATCTAGTTAGTTTGAGATATGAATAGCCATAATCTTTTCATTGATCTTCAAAAAAGAATGTGAATGTTCACACAAAATCTCACCAAATAATCATGATGTGCAAATGAAAAGGGTTTCAACACTACTACTGTAATCCAGGTTATAGATACCAAGTTGGCCATTTAAAGGGACTAAACCCTTTGCAATATCCTAAACAATGGGGAAGATCTTGTTTTCTGCTCTGCAAAAAGGTGAATTGGTGGGTTTGGTTCGTTCATATCAGTGTGAACTGGTAAAATAATTCATGATTCATCCGTAGTTGAAAATACAAGAAAAAGTAGCATAAAGGTAGACAAAAGGCATATGTATGATAGGCCATTCTCACAAACCACAGTTTATGTGTGCCAAATCCCATAGGAATGGCGAAAAAAAAAGGAGTGTGCTTTACAAATTTGTGTTCCTATCTGACTTATATTTAATCAAGTCTTTCATTTTTCAACATTTCGAGAGTATATAGATAGGTTTTAGAGAAACCACACCAAATATTATATGATTATAGTGATTGCATTAGGTCAAGTCAAGATCATCTTTAATCCGTGCACAATTTTTTGTTTGTTTGATTCACGTAGTTATAGTCACTATTATCATCATTTTCAATTAAAAATCTTGGAAAGCATTATTTGGATAGCTAGCAATCCATTCAAATATTGCAAACTAATTAACACAGATTGGAGAGAAAACAGAGAAGGAAAACAGATACTCCGGATAAATTTGATGTTATGTAACCCTAATTGTAAATTGGTACTTATAAAACGAAGTGAAGTGAAGAAATGGGAAAAAAAGTTGCAAAGCATTACCCTTTTTAAACAAGTTCCGCCAGAAACATAATTTTCTTATACAAAACATAGAATGAAAAAAGTGCCGTACAATGCAATGGAATGTAGGTTTCGTTCGTGTTTCGTGTTCTTATCAACATAAAATGCAGATTCTAAAATATAGATGACTGCTTCTTGCTTTCTTGTAAATCACTTCCGTGGAGTTCACAGTAGTCTCTTAAACACCACCTTACGTCACATGTCACAAGGTCAAGTGAGTGAGAGCCATCGCGGAGCCAAAAAATTATCGAACTGTGACACAGTTCGCATAAAACGATCATGAACATGAAAGGCCATTCTCAATTAGTGGTTAGCACTTCACACTCTTCACGGAAAGAAAGAGAAAGAGCTAACTGGCTTAATCATTTCTTGAAGGGGAAATAAAAAGGATTCAATAGGTGAGAGGTGAAACTCCTTATTAGTGCAATATCCGATGATGCATGCACCCCTTTGGACTGGCAGAGGAGTGTTGACCACAGCTTGCCTTTGAACATTTACAGTTCCCTGCAAGCTTTAAGACACCCACAATGAAAAAGCAGTGGCACATTGTTTTGCTTGCTGGGGTAGAGTCGAAACGGAACAGACAACTTTGCCTCCTTGATGCTTCATCCTCTAATCAAGTCAGTCCTTCTGAAGTTCAGACACTGCTTCCAGTATATGGGATTGGTAAAGGGCACGGAAGCATGCTTGCAAAATCGCCTGCTGAGAGTATGTGGGCCTTGATATTACAGGACCTTCGCTTGAAACCACTACCCAACAGGAGAAAGCTCACCATAGCTTTGTTTTCCGAAAGCCTACCAGGGTCCACTTGCCATCAAATCAAAAACCGTGCTACAGCCTGGCAATCGTCCAAACTATGAGATCACATACTAAATCATTTTCTACATTTTTGTGCCTCAACGCCTCGTTATAAATTTGTTCACGTTTGACGTATATCTTTGGCTTAAAAATTCGTATTGATAATAATGGAAATATAAACTCACTGTAGCGCCACAGATGTCAAGGGTGTGCAGTCCGGACAGAGTTCTGCTCTTCTCAAGCCACAACCTCAAGGCCACCCTCGGTGCTACCACGTGTTTCTCTTCTGTGTACTTTAATTACCCGTTTTGTGTATTGAGATCATTATTGGTATATTATCGCTAGCTGGCTTTCCGATCAAGCATCGAAAAAATGCCTGTTTTAAAATACTTCGATACTGGGGGTTAAACAAGTTGTATAAATAAGGGTTGATTACGGCATTCATAAGTTAAAACCTGGGCAACTATCTTAAATGTTATATATTGTTCAAAGTCCAGGGAACAGTCTCCTGCAAATACACAATACTCAATTTAGAGAGTAAAGATCTGATGCGGTGCCAAGCCCTAAAGAAACTAATTCCGTTCGCAATTAACATAATTGCTATCTGGTCCTGGGTCTTGATTCGCCGAGCATTCTGGGCATTACTGGAATTGTTGTCAATGTTGTCATCTGAACACATATAAAAAGATGATATCAGAATTTAATATGATGACAGGGATGCTTATATTTAGAAATTACGACAACATATTAGATAAGTGTTTATTTCCCGACGATATTGAAAATATTCACAGTTTTTCACTTTAATTGCAATGTACGTGTTTCAATCTCTTTGATAAAATGCAACTTGTCCTCAAAATATTATTCAAGATAATAATAATAAATGGCTTGTTTTGGCTAAATTGTCAGAGATATAAAAACGAATGGATTACAGTGATTCAATAGTAAGCATATATCATTCTGTCAAATTTTGCCTGTTCCATCCACTCACTTCGCCTCGTGAAATGTGAAAAGTTAGAATATGATCTCATGATATATTTTGTTACTATCACACTCTTAATCCCCCCCAAGCATTCATATGTGTATAATATAAAACAGAAACGGTGCAACTTCGTGGCAACAGCTTAATCAGCACCATATTTTCACATCCACATACACTTCCCACACCACACGGGTAATAGCAGCTCTGAAACTTCATGCTTATTTTTATAACAATATCAAATGAACGATGAGAAGAGTAGTACTTCTGAGTTTAATCAATATGCCTAATATAATCAATCCAAAATTCAATAGCTACCTAAATTCATGAAGTGGTCCAAGGAGATATGAAACCAGGGCACCTGTGTCAAAATCCCTCTTGCCACCACACCACTCTCTATAATAAGAATATCAATGCACAGCTGTTAGCTCAACAATCGTGCACTTTGTGGTAAAAATATAGAAAACTTTCCACATTGTTAATACAATTTGTAAAACATTTTAAAGCTAGGTACACATTGTACCTATTCCAATATGGCCGCCAAAGGCAAAGCACTTCTACATTGGTCAATTTTCAATAAGTCATATTTAAGCAAAATGTCTCAAATTGCTCATAGTGACTTCAAGATACAAACAAGAATATTTGCCATATCTAGTGCACATCGTTTAGGCTTATTATGGGTCAAATTCAACCCAGTCAATATTGTATTTAGGTACTACATACAGTATGGAAAGACATAACTTGAGTAGTAACGCAATAAATAAAATACTGGTTAAGTATCTGCTATTAAATCTTCAAAAGTAGCTCAATTTAGTACAATATATGTGAAACATATTAAACTACAGTAAATATGGTAACCTTTTCTAACATGGCCGACCAAGGTCAACAACTTTTTTAACATGGGGTAAATTTTCATAGTCGTATACATAAGGCAAAATGGTTACAATTGCTCATATTGACCTTTAACAATATACTTTACCATACCTAGTACAACTCCAACGTTAAGGTGGTACTGTGGGTCAAAGGTCAACCACTTCAAGATATACCTCTATTAGATGGAAATACTATGCCTGAAATTAGTGAATGGCAATAATAAGGGTAAGTTTTCAAAGCATCAACAGTAGCTCACTTAGCAGTGTAGGTTAGTTTTCACAGTCACATCTCAGTGGCAAGTGAGAAGGCAGCCTTCGCTTTGTAGTATTTACAGCTTCCGATTTATTGGTCAGCACAGCCAATAAGTTCATGGCAAAACCAATGCTAGGCAGATTGGCAAGTTTAACAGACTTGGTGAGAAGAAGAATCGATCCTTCGATATGTAACGCTAGACTTGACCTCCCTGCTGATGAAAGATCTATCTAACAGAAACATGTCTGAGGCAGAAACCCAGACTTAATTTATCTGTTCCTCCGAAGGAAGTGTTAAAACATCATATTGTGGCTGCTATCGAATCGTGTCTGAAGTATCTGGGCAAAAACGACCGTAAAGAAAGTTTTGAAATGCTGTGATTTTGAAGAACTCTACGGACCCTCGGTCTAACATTTTGTTTGATCTGCCAAGGGCTCTGAAGGGCCTAAAAGGGACGACTCTAATCAGATTCTCTCTTCAGACAAATGACGTGCTGCTGTTAGCAAGGGTGCATACTCTGATAAAGGAAAGCAACTCATCAGATGTTACACCTGCCTGAATCGCCATCTGACCCATTAACTCAAACGCGGCATTGGGCTCTTTTAGGCGACAATGACAAGACTATCGATAGTCGAAGACTATGGAGGGTGGTGCACTGT